>JARDVA010208505.1:0-10252 GCA_030265315.1 Mopalia swanii | reverse complement strand
AGTGAGAAATCGATTACGCAAATGACGTAAGACGATTTGCCGGTCTTCTGCATGTGTCGTCACACGTGGTCTACCCGGACGAGGTCGGTCTGCTGAGGTGCCAGTTTGTAGGAGACGTGTCCGAAGATCATGGATAATCCATCGACTACATCCCATAACCCTGGCAACGTCAGTGTCCGGCGTTCCTGTATTCAGCATGTCAATGGCACGTTCATGTTGTATGTTTGACAGTCTTGGCATTGCAAATAAACGGATAATTTACTGTAAGAGCGTTTTGCCGAGATGCCACTCTACTGTGCTAACGTGTGTCTCATAAGATCAGGTGACTAGGAACACAAGGAAACATGCTTTATCCTTAATGTATGCGCGCACGAACTGCATGCTTGTGCACGTCGGAGTTGCTGTGTGCCATGATGTCTTTGACAACACATTCTCCTCTAATAATAATAATAATAATATCTCTTGTATTAAGTTTCAAGAAATATATTTAGAAATTATGAGTGTGAAGTTTCTTTTTTGACTGAGTATATTATATTGTGTGTACTATTCTGTCAGAGTAGAATAAACGTGTAACGTTCGAGTGAACATTTAAAATTGGTTCAGGGACAGATGCCTGTGTTTCTTTTACTTCGTTGTGAACAACAGGCAACTTGGTCGTTTTTAACACAGACAGGCTTGATATTTGTCGAATGTGTAACTTTTATATTAACAGACTGAATGAATTTTGATGGTATCTTGCTTACACCGTGCCCACTTTAATGGTCACAAGGAAATGTCAAGGTTTTGTTCTTTTGGAATATTGTTGTTCATCCAAACTGCCGTAGCTAGAGGTCATGTGTGTTGCAAATGTGATAAAAATCAGGTTCTGTGAACGTGTCAACATGTTATATTCTATATTAATTTCCATTAAGGTTTTGCTGGACCCCTTGGTCGATTTTCGGAATATAAATCTGTACCATATATATGCATATATTTTTGGAAAGCTTGAATACTCAGGATTACATATATGTTAATCTGGTGCAAGTCCAATTATTATTTTTAAAAAATATTGCAAAATGGTCAAATGTCCTCCGAAAAAAATAGACTGCATTTTTCATGGTTAATGTTATTTATAGTTCAATAAAGATTAGATGACCTATAATAGTCCTTGAACTAGTAAACTGTGCTTCATTTTTTTGAAATTCTGAATAGAACGATCCCAGTGGATATTTTTTGTCTATCCACATTGGAAAAGTCTTATAAAAATGCAACTTTCAGAAAACATAAAAAAGAATCAAGGACGAACTTCTAAAGAATGTGGCACAGTTTACTAGATCGCACTGTGCTCTCTACAATGGTACAAGTTTTTAACATGAATATTTTTTGTAGAAATACGCTTTTTGAAATGTAAAGTCTGCTTATAACTGAACTGCCAGAAATAGGCAATTAACATTTTGCGACTTAAATATATATTCATGAGAAAACTCAATTATAGGCTCCAATTTAACTGCTTGTAATTTTATTTTTGAATTATTTTTTTCACCAACTTATAATTTGAATATTTAACTTTTAATCTAAGTGATAAAAAAATTTGGTTAATTTGGGCCCAAAAGGCTCCAGCAAGACTGTAATGGAATTACGATCATCAATAATAAACTGTATATCAGCTCATTCATGTAATTATAGCATGAAGTTCAGGGTTACGCGGACAGGTAAATTCTATTTATTGACTGAATACTATTTAACTTTTCCAGCAATAAATTAAATAGTTTTTTTGTAATTCATCCTATCTAAACCAATTTTAATATTGAAATGTTATGTTACTTTGATAAAAATTAATTCTTTTTCCGGTCTCCAATAACATTAATTCATCTACAGTGTTTGTTTTTTTTGGTTAAATTTAAATGTTTTTTGTTTACTAAAAAATAAACGTGGATGCTTAGCGAGAGCTACTGATTCAATTCTAACCGGCGCCAAGCAGACTATTCTGCCAACCGACTTCTCACAACATACGTTCTACGTCACCTTATCTCTTCTAACATGAGCGAGGGACACAATGCCGTCTACACTACTGAATACGGCGTTTCACACTTCTAGGTAATGGACTTCTGGTTATACCAATAGACTCTTATAAAAAAAGTACCGTGCTCTACCATGGTATATGCAGCATGGTTGAGACATGCGCACAATGGTAATTGTCTGTTACAAGCATGGTTTAACATGGTGTTTGAAAACTGAAAACTATGGTAAATGTTATATACTCAGTCAAAAAAGAAACAGTACTAACAAAGTGACTACCCATGAAACTGAAATATCACCATATAATAACCACTATATAAATTAGAACAAAACGGAAACGCATGTTTATGTGTGAAGCAAATCATTCTACATATAGGAATCCTGATAAACATTTACATTAATTTTAATGTTTTATTTTATGTTTGGTACATTTTTTTTTTATATAGTTTAAGAGAACCTTCTAGCCCCAATTGTTCATGTTGATTCTGATCAAGTTTTGTCCAAGCCAATATATACAGTGTTTATTACAATGGTAAATTAGAACTAACACACAACCTGTTGAAATCTGTTGATTTCAAAATAACATAACTTAAGAATTTTAGCAAAGTTATATATCAGGTATAGATTTTAGGACTCGGGAGTGATACGCTATGAGTGAAGTAAAACAACAAAACTTACATGGATATTAGCACATTCTCAAGAAGTTTGTTATTTTTATAAACATTACAAATCGATAATACACCTCTTAAGAGTGAATTCACATATTAATTATGTATGCCGTTATATATTTTTATAGTTAAAACATACGTATAATGCATATACAGGTCTGCAGTCGCACTGAAGTGATTGTCACGGTCTCACTTTAAGGGAAATATTTGTATTTGGGAAATGTTTTTAAAAATCTGTTTAATCAACGTGCATGTGGTGTGAGATTGCTGTAAAATTCTACACCCATTCACAACACAAATGTCGAAAAACAAGCCATGAAAACAATTCACCAACCCACACAGGAAACACAATAAGATATAGTGTCTCTTATTATTTCATATTTCAAGCCAAAGAAATGCACAAAATAAGAAACCCAACTTCCTTTGCCGAGTGCATTATTCAATGCAAGGGGTACATATAAAAATCATCCCGATCAGTAAACGAAACGGAGACACGGATTAATTATTGTTTAAGATTGAGCCACGATCTTAAACTTGATGTAGTATACATGTTTACAGACTTTCGTTTTAAATTGCTGTAACAAAGTTGGTTTACTCAATTATAACTTATCGCATTAACAGAAAACGAAATAAAATAATTTGAACTTAACGTGTTACTTTCCTGGTGATATATTTCAGATGAAATAAATATGGGTTAAAGTATAACATTATTCGTCTCATTGTAAGGGTCATCAACATCACACATTATTTTGATATCATCCTGAAAGACTTCCAAAAAAGCGCAGAAAGTGATTGGCTTTTGTGGTGATTTTAAAGTTACCATTGACATTTAACAACTTACCTAGGATCTCCTCGCAAACAAACAATTTATTTTGGCTACAACGCTCGGTATAAATGATCCGATACAAAGGATTGAGCATAATACAAAGGTCATCGTAGTTGGCCTTCGTAATATTCATATGACTAGCGGACTGACAAGAATCTGCATACACGAAGTTTTCCTGTTCAGGAGTTTTCTTAACCATACCAATCCAAAAATGTTCCGAACTGAAACTTAGAATACATTAAATACATTATGAAAATGTCCGAGGAAAACATAACTTAGTATCGTGACGTTTACTCAAACATTCAAAATAAGTGTCGGAAACGAAAAGAAATTTAATAAACAATTTAAATGTCAGTATAGACTTATACACATTATTTGTTTAGGAAGTCCACTCCTTGTACGCATGGCAAGTTGGTTGTTATCGATTGACAGTATTCCTAAAGGTTCAAAACACTGTGGGCCCCGTGGCCGTGGCCTAGTTGTTTGTTGGTTAATCCTACTTCCGTGTGCCGTTCACGGGATCGAGCCTGGCTGTCGACTATCGGGTATAGGAGTGAGCCACACGCGATGCGGCTGCGTCAATCGCCAATCGCGGGAGTGGTTTTTGCCAGGATTCTTCCGGTTTTCTTAATTGAGTACCAATTTAATTCACCCATTAATACATGTAAAACACTTTGAATATATTTTAGGTTAAAAATACTTTTTTACTTATTTGTTTAGGTTAAAACATAGCATAAATATACTCCTCTGATCCGTGAGAAAAGATGAAAGAAACTGTATAGTATGACAGAATGTCCAACGTTGAGAGATTGTTTGGCTCAGGAAGGCGACCACCGATGTCCTTACAGATGCCTTTAGCTACATTCCATGAAACTCTTTGTTGGTAGAAAGTAAACTTCGTTAGTTTGGAAGAGGTATCTACAACACACACAAATAATGGACTATTTCATTTTCAGTCAATTTAAATGTGCCTTAAGATTTTAAAAATCTTTGAAATATATTTTCTCTCTGTAATAATAATTTTCACGTGTTGCTAATTTGGGTATTGTAAATAAATAACTGTGAAGATTTTATTACCGCCCGATTATTCGCGATAACCATCCTGAAAAAATAACTTGCACACGCTGTTTTCCACCCAAACTAAACCAAACTACAAACAATAGGGATATAAATACTTCGACAAACCCAAAGTCTAAAAAGTAAACTCTGGTACGATAATGATCGCAAAATGGCTAATAAAAATCGTACAAAAACTGAGCGTCACTTAAATCTTCCAGGTAATTTGAACCAATTGCACACTACTAGAGCTGAGACTAGACGCACGCTCAAAACCAAGAGATGCCAAAGTTAGTGTGACTTCGTGTCCGGCATCACATCTAAAACATCGCTGCCTAAAGTTTGGAGCGTGGTCCATAGGCTAATAGGTAAAAACAACAAAGTTAAAGTCTGATTAAAATCTGCACTTTACACGTCAATGACATTGCATGTGACTATGATGCTGTATATTACAAGTTCTGAATCATCTTCCACCTTCAATCCTGAAGGAAGGCACGTAATATACCAGTCCAATAACGGAAGGAGATCACATTGATCCAAATAATGACCTCCCCATAGCACTTACTAGCTGTGTCTGAGACTACGGAGCGGCTAACTAACGACGGCTTAATCTGTGTCATCGAGGACCAAAACCCCCAATGTGGTTTCAGAAAGGGTACGTTAATTTAGACACGTTCATTAAAAACGGTTCTATTCAAAATGAACATGTTGCGTCCGTCTTTTTCGATCTTGAGAAAGCCTATGACACAACGTGGAAACATCGAAGTTTAAAAGACCTCTAAGACATGGGACTTAGAGGTCGGCTCTCAGACATGGAGCTAATAGGTCGGCTTCCTACCTATGTGTTTATAACATTTTAGAACAGATCGACGTTTTATGGTAAAAGTTAATTTCACTCTCACGGACTATCATGAGCAGGATATGGGCACCTACGCTCTTTAGTATAAAGATCAATAGCTTAGCTACAGTTCTCAATCAAGGTGTTGATGACTCTTTATTTATAAATGACCTCTTTATCTGCAACAGGGCCAAAATATGAACAACATAGAACGACAACTTCAATTTAGTCTTAATAAATTTGAGACATGGGTTTGTGTGTACGACGACATCAGACACATATTGGTTGACTGTGTGGACTTTGCCACTGTTAGGCAACAGTTCTACACAGTCACCTCTAAAAGGACTTGTTTGACAACATTGCTGGCGATATTGTCATCAAGTTTCTTAAACGGATCGGTGTGTATCATAAAATCTAATTTTTAGGAATAATTGTAAATAATTAACATTGATAGAATTTTAACATGATATTTACCATTTTTTGATCCACATTTTAATTATATTATATTGACATATTTCAAATTTTTAACACTTATGTATGCCCTATTCAGTTTATTTTGTTTCTCTTTTTGATGTAAACTGCCAAGGGTGCAACTGATTGGAATTGTCTTTAAATATGGATAATATAAATAAATTGTTAATATGTTCACACCACAGCGTAGCTGAAATACCGCTGAATGTGGCGTAAAACACTAATCAATCAATCAGAAAATGGGATTAAATTTTCCAGTGCAAAGACAAAAGCAGATTGAATCCGGATCCAGGTTTACATTTGAAAATGTATGGAAATCCAATTAAGATTGTTAAGGAGGTGCCATTTACCTCCCATATTGACGCTCTTAAAACCAAATGTACAAAGGGTTTTGACCTGTTTTTTCGATACAAAAGAGTCCTCGTTATTCCACTGGATAATTAAACTTGGCTTCGAATACACCACGCAGTTTATAGTCTATCCTTATAACCTTGCGTACACGAATACCCAGCATTCCCGGATTTGTTTCATCACAGTCCTAAGAAAACTGCTTCATTTTGGGTTGCGCGTGAGATCATATGTAGTAAATGCTAGAATTGGTTTGGAAAACATCGCACCTGTTTTATTTCCATCATCTCCACCTTGGATGTTTCCAAGACCCAGGCTTCTCTTTGATCTTGGAGATCTTAGAGATCAAAAGAAGCCAGAAACAAGTCCGCTACATTTTCCGCAGAGATTTGGTGAGATAAGGAATGATTGTGAGAACCACTCATTCCACCAAACAGCTGCAGCAGTTTGATTGCAGCACGTTGCCTTCCTTCGTATGCCTTCAACTTCGTTCATCTTCTGACTCACGACCTAATATCCATGCACCATCTTCAGGAAGTTGTTATCTGCACTAATTCGCTGTATTGCCTTTTGGCTATCGATGGCTTTAAGGTCACACAGCCTTCAATCTTGCAGATATTTATGTGTGAAATGGAATAAAGCATTGTGTTGTCCAACCCTCACTATTGATAAAACTAGGTATTGATTATAGAGTTAAACATTAGAACTCAAGATGGAATTTTAATCAAAGTGAAAATATAACAATTCTTGAATCGGTTAATTCTATTAAATTGCTTGTGTTTCGGCGGACACATCAATGAAATTTCAAAGAAACTATCAAGAAAATGTCGGTGTAATAAACTGCATAAAAGTTTGTTTGAACAAAGGAACTTGTACACACTTTACTATAAGCTTTTTCCTGACTCCCATTGGAAGTGTCAAAATAAACCTAAACTATATGTCGTATGATTGACTCATCGTATAGAAAGAAATCATTCTGGTCTCCTTTGGGAGAAATTAAAATTTCTACATTTGTATTTCATTTATAAATTTCAATCTCTCCCTTTCATCAATGAGTTTTTTTTTTCAAGTTTGATATTTTATTATGTCTTTTACCAACGTTGCTGATGTGCTAGTCACTCTATATAGGGCTCTGCAATTAATTGACAATTCTCACACTATATATATTGTTTATATTCAACAGATATGAGTTATGCCATGTTTTTTTAAGTTTAGATAAAACGGGCCCTTTTGGAGTTTAAGCCCACCGACTAACATTTGTTAATAGCTATAGAAAAGCTCAAAGAATGACACATTTTAAACTTTGAGAGCTATACGAGTTTAATATATAAATTATGTATGCACTAGAGAAACGAAAAGGATATCTCAGAGTTCGGACTGAGTTAGAACTGAGTAAGCTATTTGTAGTTCATATTTAGGAAAAAGTCCCTAGGATTACGTATCATAATAAGCACATTACCTGTCCAGTATACAAGGTTGAACACCAATACAATGGATGCCACCAACATCTTGTTGTAGGATTCACTTCCTGTTCTAAGTAGAGCTATGGTGTGAAAAACTATGTATACGTCAGCCTTCTCAACATAGAAAAATAGATCAAACTATGTAGAGTCCGGCTTACTGCAGTTCTATCAATCTGATAAACAACAGAATGATTTATTCCATTTCACACATAGTGGGCGTAACTAACGCATGGTAATTATATTATTCTTTTGTCGTTTTTCTATCTTCATCTATTTTTGAACTCAACCATAATCGATGGTAAAATCATTTTAATAACACCTTGCCAGGAAAGTTGGGTGTGACTCTATTGAGGATATATAGTGACCTTATGATCCAAGGAGAGCATTACAAATCAAGAAACCAAGACAAATTACCTTCAAACGATAAGCAGACAATTCACAACTATAGTCCTTTTGTAGCACAACAAACAATTAGCGCAAGATAACCGGTGCAAATATTGTTTTCTTAGTTACGAGCAATGTTTGGGTTGACAGATTATAAACATAAAAGGTAAACCCTCGAAACGAAGCCGTGCCTCTCATATTTACTGAGACAACAACCCAGTTTAGACATTTTTTTTATGGAGATTACAATATATTCAGATGGCAAGTACATGTATGCACGCATTTTTTGACGATTTATGGAATTATTTATCTTGTAACTAGCGTGCTAGCTAGCTTAAGGGCGACCTCTTTATGCATAATGTTAACCTCGATATCGAGGCTGTGAGAGAGGACATTCAACATTGGTCAATGGATGCTCCTCTGTGCAAAAGTCACCAAAAAACTACAACAATGGACCCCGTCGTATTGCCTAGAATATTAGCGGGAGCAGCTTCAGTGGTAAATCAAAACAAACGTTTATCTGCACCCCTCCACCTTTCCCTCCAATATGCCCAAAAGCATACATGGCACAATTTTTAGAATTAGGATAGCTTTAAAACTTAAACAAAGAACGATCTAATCATGAGTTTTGCTATCAGCTATATGATTCAACAGTGGGCTTCTTGTATGAAGAAGCTCTTCTTTATTTGATAACGTTTCAAATTATTTCCTCAAGCCGATTTCATTCTAATGGAGTCTTGATGATAGTTGTAAACAAAGGAATCAGCGATGTTAAACAAATTGTGATTTAAGGCCAAGCATTTTCTTCAAAGCATCCTTGAAGATGAAGCCTAACAGGTGAATCGATTAGAAGAATTAGGAATGACTTTCTGCGGGGTTTGAAGAGGGGAAAAAGCAAATTTAAAAGTTGACGTATGGGTCTTAGTCGTCAGTTACTTAATAACGATAATCATATACAGGGAGTAAAACCAGTGTCTCATTTCAGTTTAGGGTGGCTTTTTCATAAAGAATTGGGTTCTTTAGGTGTGAAGATTGTGCGTCAGTTTGGTCCTTTGGTGCTCTGTGGTGGGGATTTGATCAGATAACACAGAACTACGCCCCATTTTGGACCCCTGCTCGTCACGCAAGACAAAACATGAAATTTTAGTGAAGGGTTAACATCTTTTCAGGTATTACCGAACTAAAAGCTAACATAGGGAATTTAGAGGGCATGCGAAGTAAACGTTATAGATAAGCGTTTAAGCATGGGACAGATCTCGAAAGTAGAAAAATCATACATCAACATCCACTCGCTTATATGACTTGTCTGAAATCAGGCCATTTCCTGTGTTAAGCTGGGTCATCTAAGTTAGACGTTGCAAAATCGAAGTAAATTCAATAATGTTTGAATGAGAATAGGATAGTATGAACAGGCCTGCCAGCTGTAATCCAATAAGTAGCCGTCTGAACGCTATCATTGTTCTGCCAATTGCATGACAGAAACGTCTCTGGCAAACCTAGCAAAGGGAAGTTAAAGTGAAATAGCTTCTTGTGAGCAAGATCGAAACAGTCAAGTATGTCCATTTGTTTTCTGGTGGAATAAACACATTTAATTGGCTTGTCGCCTACAATACAACATTGCGCGATCGAGGGTTAACGACGAACTGTACAATAAAATTGAATTATCGGATCCCCTTGGCCGATATATATAGGTTATATATTGACACCACATGCATACACTTGTATATATCTAGTAAACATCCGATCTAGGGAACCTACTAGTCGCCGGCTACGCCATTACCTTATATGCAAGGAAAGATAGAAAACCAGTTTTAGCAGTAATTCGCACAATCGAAAAATAAAACAAATCAACCAAAATAAAACTCACTTGGAAGCTTTAACATATCCACTGGCTTACTGCGGTGTCATGTTAGAAAACTAAACATAAATGCCCTTGCTGTCGTCAAAAGTTTGTCGTAAGGGTATTCCGCCGTTTCTGTGCCTCTGGTCATTGTTTGAACTTAGAAATTAATCAGCGCGCTTGTGCAGTTGACGAGACTATCGTTATGAGCAACATCTGGGTTGCGTTCGCGCGAGTCCCTCGGGCTTTCCCGAATTAGCCCAGGTGTCCCCTTTTCCGTTCGCGCGTATTGCCCTGGTCAACTCCGGTGTGACACTTCGTTCGCGCATCCGGTGTCGTCACACTCGAATTTCCCCCCCC
>JARDVA010208393.1:0-10252 GCA_030265315.1 Mopalia swanii | reverse complement strand
ATGCCTAGGATATGAATGCTAAACAGAAAACCTTAACTCAATAAACTTGAGCCCAGCAAAATGACCTGAACAAAAAATCTTAACTTGTGTACCAGTGAGCTGAACAGAAAAGCTTAACTTGAATGGTATGCCTAGGATATGAATAGCATAGCATTTGCTGAACAGAAAACCTTAACCAGACACCGACACCGACACATTTCCCCCTCTCTCACAATACCTTTCCTTCACTTCGTTATGGCAAGCTAAAAACCTGTGTTAAGTGGAAGGGTTTTACTTTGTTCAGGTGGTCTGTCATACTATTATTATCATTATGTTACCATAGAAACCAGAAATTTGATTGTAAGGACCCCATTTTAAATAGGAATGTAATTTTGTGTCAGACAAATGCGTTTCTAAAATTTGAAAATCCTGTGTTTAGCGATATGGTTTTAAACGTGTTTACATTGTTTGGTGAACTATTATTAATATTATGTATCCTTATCTTGCCATGGAAACAAGAAATTTGATTTGAATGACCCCATTTAAATAAGCATATAGTTTAGTGCAAGACCAATGTGTTTCCAAAATTTGAAAACCCTGTGTTAAGCGGTATGGTTTTAAACATATTCACATCATCTGGTCCCATTTCAAATAGGTTGACTGAATCTGCTTGACTGGCAACAAACATAACAAGACAGAACAATCACAAGATGCGATACAAAGACATAACGTTTTCGAGTTCTACACTGGAAATAAATTCACTTCTGTTCTTGACTAAGTTCAACTTTGCATTCATACAAAAAAAAAGTACGCAATATGGGAATTTTCTTTGACGGGAAAATTACAGATAGTCGCAGGATATTTGAGAAAATCAAAAATAAAAGAAAGCAATTAGTGGTTATGTTATTTAGTAATTCACACGTATCACTGGAAGAGCGAATAATATTCTTTTCAGGGTATTTTAACACCAGTTAGTATTGTGTACGATAAAATAAATTACCAATCAGGCTAGTGAGGCTACCTAAATACAACACCATGCATTTGTAACAAAAACAGTTGAAAAACAAAGATTGTACCTGCAAAACGTACAGTGGGTCAAATTCAAAATAGCACCTGTTCAAGATAGGAGTCATGTGCTTGCACGGGGACTTTTTTATAGTTGGTGCAATACCATAAAACACCTCAAATTTGTCCATTCAATTACTATTTTGGAAGCTATTAAAAAGACTTGGAAATTGTGTCTGAGAGGCAGAAAATGGATTTTTCAGTTAAAAAGCATCAACATTTGTCAGAAAACCTAAATTTGTTTGATTACATGCTGTAATGTTGTCACAACAAGCAAAGAATTAAGGATTGGTCATTGTAGGTAACTGTGGAAACCTTGCATACTGAACAGTTTTAAAGTTTATTAGTAGGCAATTCATTGGGCTAAAACACTATTTAAGCAGGCTGCCCAATGTAAATAGGACTGTATGAATTCACAAGTTTCACTTCATTGTCAGAATTATAGGTCTATCAAGAAATACCATTTTAGGCAGTCAATAGAGCAATAGCGCAGATTTCAGGGAGAGCACCTTTGATTTCATTGGTTAGTCTAGTTTTTTGTTGCTCTATTAACAGTGCTTTGGAGAACATCTTTACTTTTAAGATGTCAACAGCATAGCCATAGACTTTCGAGAGAGCAGAGTAAACACATGGAGGTCGGAGGGTACAACAGCCTTTCTTTGTTTCAATGGTGCAAACTCATTGTACTTTCAATGTATGTCATGCTTGGAATAATAACACATACTTCCCAAGTAAAAGTTTTTTTTACTTTATTAGGTTAAGGGCCAACTAATTGATACAAACATTTTTAACCAAGCAAATGTTTGTTTGATTGATTGGGGTTAAACATCATACACAAGGGTATTTCACTTACATGACGACGTGCCAGCCCCATGGGTGAAGGAAATCACCCTCGACCCCACTGGCAACAATTAAAGACAAAACGAGACAAATACAGGACAACGACAGGACTCAATTCTTGTTCCCCTTTAGGACTGAGAGCACCATGGCAACATGAAGTTCCCTCCAACCACCCGCACCAAGCAAATGAGAGAATAAATTATGACATTGGTGAACAAGGGAATTCATATAAAGGTACCGGCCCTAAAGCTACAATGTACTGTTATTTAATGTCTTTCACAGACAAGTACCAAATGGCAGAAAATTTCTGCAAGTTTTTATCATTTTAAGGACATAAAATATTTTTTCTAGCTGTGATCATCGGCTTATCAGAGAGAATTTTTTTCACTACATTTTGAATACAACAAAATCCCTTTCTTGCTGTAACTCTTGTAACATGACTCTCCAGACTTGAGAAGGGGTGTAGCTAGTCTTAGCTTTCCTCATAACCATTACATGTACTTACTGAATAAATCCAAATCTATCTGTGGCATGATAAACTTCAAACTCAGGATCTTCCCATGGGTCTATCTCTGCCCCCTCTTCACGGCCCTACAAAGCAAAAACAGTTGTACAGAAATTAATTATCAGACATATTAAACCTCACACGTAGTGGTCAAACCTTGTGCAAACTAAAAGATCTTTATTATTTTTTTTAAAGAAGGCAATACAAATAAATAATGTAATTATGTAATTATTATTTAAGAAAAGCAATTCATCACCACTATCAACCTATGTAAAGAGGAAGAAAGAAAACTATGTGTGAAATTTAAAATTCATAAATTATTTCAGGTCTTATAATATTGAGAATACTATCCCATCCATTATTGCAACAGGAGGCGTTACCGTGCAAAACTGTGAAGAAACCTTGTAAAAACGAAAAAGTGAGAAAAAAAATAGGAAATGGTTTGAAAAACTTAAAGCAGCTATGCAGGGATTAATACTAGATGCCCGAGGGCAACATGTCCAACCCTTCTTATTATAGAGACTGTTTAGGACAAGCTTTTTAATATATTCTTCTCTGAATAAAGAAAAATATAATGACTGTATTGTCTTATCATGGTGAACATGTTTTCCAATTAGTTTTAAAAGGAATGAAAATAATAAGGTAACTAAAGGTAGATGGTGAGAAAAACTGAGCATGATTATGGATAATGGAAGTAAGTATCTGTAAACTAAAACAAGTTCATGATCAATAAGTACATTCAATAAATTGCTAATTTAGTTTGTCTCAGAATATGCATGAATTATATATATGGTTATATTTGTGACAGACAAAGCGAAAATTTACCTGCTGAATAGCGTGATGTTTTATTTCTCAGTCCCATATGGCAGGTCATGATAGCAAGTTTGTTTGATAATGATTAGAATTTTATGTCATATTTATGTTTACTCCACTCATATAACAGTATGTCAGTCCAATGTGTAAGTGAATACACCCTCATTGTGAGGGGCAACAGACAACGACTGCCCGCAACATTGCTGATATTTGACTGTAACCTTGGGGCCACATATAAAAGTCCATCATAGAGTTTTATAACATTTGTCCTTGAAGTGTGGCCTCGACCTTGGAGCCAAGGACGAACATTTTACCACCCTTTAAAATTCTACGATATAACAAAGATATAGACCAGACAAGGTCGATTACAGCATTTCTTTTTAGTTGATCTCTTTGACCTTGACATTGGTGACAACGACCTGGGAGTCGCACTCGACACATTGCCTGGTCATGGTGAACATTTGTACAAAATTATTTTAAAATCCCTCAATAACCAATAAAGTTACAGACAGGAAAATGTTGATTACAGCATTTCTCTTTAGTTGACCTCTCTGACCTTGACATTGGAGACAACGACCTGGTAGTTGCACATGACACGCCGTCTGGTCATGGGGAGCGTTTGTACAAAATTATTTTTAAATCCATCAATAACCAACAAAGTTACAGACCGCGCGATTTCGATTACAGCATTTCTCTTTGGTTGACCTCTCTGACCTTGATATTGGAGACATCGACCTGGGAGTTGCATTTGACACATCACCTGGACATGGTGAGCATTTGTACAAGTTTATTTGAAAATTTTGTAAATTTCTGCGTGTTGATCATATTTATACTACCAACCCTGAGCATATATTTTATTCTGATGTTTTAGACTTAGGACTGAGTGATCACAAAGCCATTTTCTTGGCACGTAATTGAAACTACAATATAAAATCCCACACCCACAAAACTATTATGTATCGATCCAAAAAGAATTTTAATGTAGGCAAATTCCGTGCTGATCTTCAGTTAGCTGATTGGTCATCGCTCAGTAATCAGACTGAACCAACTAGACCTCTGGAAGAATGGCTTACCACATATACACATGTCCTAGATGAAAATGCTCCAGTTAAACATCAACAAACGGGTAAAGAAATTGGTACAACCTGAATGGTTAAATGAGGAGATTTTATATGTCATGTCAGAGCGAGATAGGTGGGCAAAAGCTTCAAACGTTAAGAAAACTAAACAATTAAGAAATAAAGTTAATAAAGCTAAACAAGATTGTATCAAGACAATGATAGAAAACTATGAGAAGCATGAGGCATGGAAACTACTTAGGAAAATTAATCCTAAACCAGTCCCTCTTTTACCTCTGCTTTTAATATCTGAGTACAAAATGGTAACAAACCAAGAGTTAATTATTGAAGAATTTAGCAATTTTTTCATTCATGCCTCTGAAAACTTACTACCCACGGAAAAATTGATCCGAGTCCAACTCTTAATAAACTTAAAGAATGTTTTTCTCATAAATTACCTCCTGGAAATTCCTTCTCTATCCCCTCTATATCAAATGAAGCCACTTACATTTACCAACATTTATGTTCTCTTGATCCATCCAAAGCCACAGGATTAGATGGTATCAGTGCTAAATTCTTACTTCTATGTGCTGACATAATTTGTCCACAAATTACTCAAATTCTCAACTTGAGTATAAAATCAGGAATATTTCCCTGTCAGTGGAAAATAGCTATGTACGTCCACTGCATAAATCTGGATCTCAAAACAAGGCTGATAATTACAGACCAATATCTATTTTACCAATCATTTCTAAAATTCTTGAGAAACATGTACAGGACTGGTTGTAAACCTTTATTATGTCTCATAATCTTCTCAGTCTTAATCAGTCAGGCTTTAGGAAAAAACATTCTTGCTATACGACCCTAACAAAACTGACAGAACAGTGGTTGCTTGCTATGGACAACTGTGACTTGATAGGCATGGTTATGATTGACTTCCGGAAAGCCTTTGACTTGGTTAACCACGAGTTGCTGTTAAAAAAGTTAGAAATATATGGTCTAAGCCCTAACGCTATGAAGTGGTTCACCTCTTATTTAAATAATCGTTCCCAACAGGTATCAATAGGTAATATATTCTCAGTAGCCAAGAGCATCGCCTCTGGGGTGTCCCAAGGCTCTGTTCTAGGGCTTCTATTATTTATTCTCTACCTTAATGATCTAATTTTATTTGTAAATAATTGTGAGGTTGATTAATTTGCAGACGACACAACTCTTCACACCACCTCTAAGACTGCTGACATAATAGAGACTCGCCTTAATGAAGATATCAAAGCAGTACACACATGGTGTAAAGAAAACAAAATGGTACTCAATCTTAAAAAGACTAAATTAATGCTCGTTGGGACCACTACAAAACTGAAAGTTTCTCAAGTTCAAATTCAAATTAATGAACAGAAAGTGGAGGGAGTGAAGAATCAGAAAATGCTTGGTTTATATATTGATGAGGCTCTCTCATGGCAGACTCATATTGACCATGTATGTAACACAATTGGGTGTTTGTTGTCTGGAAATACAATAACCTTATCCCCCCACCAACAAGATTATTGTATTGCTTATATTCTTCCACATATAAATTATTGTTTGCAAATCTGGGGAAACTGTTCCTGTCAGCTTCTATTTTGAATTATAAAACTACAAAAAAAAATGCAGCGCGTTTGATCTTAGGCAGTGCCAGTAAAATATTATCCACAGATCAATTATTCAAAACTTTACTTTGGCTGAATTTTTCAGACTATGTTACTGATCAAAAGGCAGTGACAATCTTAATCTCAAATGAATACCCTGATTATATGAAAGATTTATTTTCTTATTCTGACAATAACAGAACTCTTCAATCAACTACACTGAAACATTTGAAAATTCCCTTTCTCCACACTGAGCTATTCAAAAAATCTTTATCATACTCTGAAGCAATGCTAAGTAATGTCATTGACTTTAAAAAATGCACAATCATTACCATCTTTTAATGCCAGATATATCAAAGATTTAAACACACAAGACTAATATTTTTTTTATTTTGCTATTTTAGTTTTTAATTATTTCAGGGCTTGATATACTTGAATTTAATTTATTTATTTATTTCCCTATACCTTAGTGTATATTAGATCAAACAGATACCATTTTATGTCAATGTTATTATAAATGTACAGTGTATATATAATTATTTGTTTACCTGTTTTGAGGACCTCAGGGTAGATCAGCCTTTGTGCTGACTGAGTGTTTATTATGTAAACTGTTAACCTCACTAAATAAAGTTTTATTATTATTATTATAAAATCCTACGATAACCAACAAATTTACAGCCCAGACAATGTCTTTTGTAGTTTTTTTTAAATTTAATCCATCTGTGTGACCTTGATCTTGAAGTAAATTACATGGGTCTTGTACGTGACACACCGCCTCATTATGATGAACTTATGTGCCAAGTTATTTAACAATATTCAGTAAGAGAAGTTATAGCCTGGACAAAATCGGATTGACGGACTCACACACACACACACAGACATTACACCGCCAGTTGTGACAGCTATATTGAACTTATCACAAACAGGCTCAACAAAAACTGTATAAAAACTCAATCGAGCTGATAATTACTCAATGTTTCACAGTTAAGCTAAAATAATTCTAAAATTTATATTCTATAATCTCTTATTTGAAAACAAAGCATGTCAAACAAAATCAGCAGTTATATAATTGATCTGTACAATTTTCTCCTAATCTAAACTGAAATCTATTTGTATGGAAAAAAAGCTTGTTTTAAAACTTTACACATAGTTTGTTTCAAATACTTGATTATAAGGGATGTAACTCAAGTTTAAGAGTTCAAGAGTTATTTCCCTTTTTTTCAAACTGACTAGGGAAATTCCCTTGTTCTGTAATTGATTCAAGGCGAGTACATAGTGATATGCATACATTTTTCTTTATTTCTTATAATCGTTTTGATACAGTGAATAAATTTTTTAGCAAGAATTTGAAGTTTTCAAAAGATACATGTATGTGGTGTTTTTGTTTTCCATTTTATTCAGGCAAAGATTTAAGTTGAAATATTTACATTTTATACAAAATACATTTTTTAGATATATACCTTTTTTAGAATTGGAATTGAAGCTAACTGTTAATATATAGGTGGCTCAATGTGATAAGCTTTTTAAGCATTAAGGTACCAGGACTGTAAAATATTCAGTATGTTACATCAAAGGGACCCTAAAACATAATTTTATTCAATTTTGGATAAATAAAATTGAATTTTTATTTAACGGTACCGGTACTTAAAAAGATAACTTCTATCAATCAGTTGTCAATCACATCGTTTAATGTGGTTTAATGTGGTTTAATGCAGTCCTTTCACATATTTCGATTCTCTTAAGGTGTGAAAACCGAGAAGAAACCTTGTAAAAACCATCCCCTGGTACCAAAGCCACAACATGTTATGCTCTCATATACGTGGTGGCAACTAAGACCACACAGAACAATCACAAGACGTAGAACAAACACAGAGCACAATACAAAGACACCACAAACAGATCAGCTTAGTGTTACCCCTTATACATGAGCTAACTTCCCAAGTCAGATTCACAGATTGTTGTTGCTTACTGTGCCATTTCCACCTGTATATGGTGCAATCCCTTGGAAGTGCTTAGATTCGTAGCCATATAAAGTTACATGTAGATCTATAGATATATGTAAAAATATGTAGGATACAGAACAACGACTGATGATTAACAAAGGTGAAATGTATTGATAAAATATAGCCGTTACTGATAAACACTTAATGTTTTTCTCCTGGTGTGATTTATTTCCTCTTGTGATTTGGTCAATCCGAGGGGTACTTCACATGAACTCATGACACTCACCTTATCATATTTATTAACAATTTCCTCCCTTTCTTTATTAATTCGTGCGATTTCCTGGCGTTCTTCCAGTTCTTCTAATTAACATAATAATAAAAAAATTAAGAAAGGTTAAGTATTCTTATTTATAACACATTATAGTTGGAGGACAAAGGGGGGTTGGGAAGAGAAAAGCAGAGTGGAAACCAAGTATTTCACCCTTATCACTTCAGACAGTTATAACTGGGTTAAAAGATAATTAAAATCTAAAATAAGACCCCCATAATCGTGTTCATTTTAACTGGTAAATTAAATTAATATAATGACTGGAAAGCTTAAGCATTTATAACAGGTAATATCCCTTCTATGAAATGTACTTACTCATGATTGTGATATTGATACTTAATTGTTGCTGTTTGTTCCATTCCTATCAACTGAAATAGAAGAACAGAATGAAAATTTAAACATACATGCTCAGGTTTTAGTCTTATGATCTTAAACGGCTAGCACCTTATCAAAGACAACTCTGACATTTTTCTTTGAATTTTTTGCCAAAATATCATTCTATGGTGCACACTTTCACCCCTGCTACAAGTTACTTCAGATAATTATGTACATGTTAGATAGTTAAACTTTATTATATGATGCAGTAACATCAAATTTTGAAATTTCATTTTTGATTGTGAAAACAGACTTATTTCTTTCGATAAAATATGAGATACATGTACTTAACAAATCAAATTCGCAGGAATGTGTTTCCATTCGTTAGCTCTGTAACCTCTATTTATAAAACATATTTATTTGATTGGGGTTTTATACCATGAATAATGTTAATTCACTCCAAAAACAATGTGTCATACCAATACTAGATTATGGAAACCACCTTTAACAAGAGATGCCACCTCAGATCAGCTACTAGCCCTTCTTAAGTTTCCATATTGGACTATGCAAATCAGATGTTTTCATGGAAGGGACACTTTAACAACAAAAAAACTGAAATTCAACAACACGCCTATATGACAGCCATGAAAAATCTTAAAATGTATAAATCAAGCTAGCCATTGCACCATTGCATCTTTTGATTGAATACATGATTATGATATCATGACCATACGTTCATATAACCAGTGATTGACTAACAGCCATCGGCCATACTCTAGTTCAAAAGGCAGGGTTTGTTAGGTAAGGGGCCTAATGCATAAAACGATGTTGTCCAATCAGATGCCTGTGATGCGCGGAGTCAGACTAGAGCTTCACACGTAATTCTATTGGTTGATCTGGTCACGTGAGCTAGTGGACAACGAAAACGGATGCAACAAGAACACGCACCTGTAACCAAGCAAACAATCAAAGCCGAAAGCCGGTAGAAATATCGACTCTCATTGGCTGGTGTTATCGAGATGCCTCCAGGAGCCCTCTGGCGGCCTTACCTAACAAACCCTGCTTTTTAAACCAGCGTGAGGGTATGGCTTACGGCTGTTAGTCGATAGCTGGTTATACGAGCGTACCATTACCAAGGCTGAGTACAAGACATCGATCAGCAGCAGATTAGCATTTCATATGGTTATTGCTAGGCCTCTTTTAAGTTAGCTTACATTTTTGGCCCAATACAGGGTAGCAAAAGGTAACAGTGGCACATAATTGTGTTTGTTTGTGTGTTTGTTTGATTGGGGCTTAACATCATACTGAAAGGTATTTCACGTACCGGGTATATGACGAGATTGTTGACAAATTTGCCTATTTCTTAATTGTTTGATTGGTGTGCCTATTTCTTAAAGTTCCTAGCTTAAATACAGTGGAAAAACCAGGAGGAAACCTCTTAAAACCCACTCCCGCAATTGTCTTGAAACTGGAGACAGTACATGTAAGTAGGATAAGTAAGCAGACACACTAACCACCCACCCAGGGGCCCAGAGCTTAGAAATTATTTGTTTATTCTTATATTCATTGTAGACCAAAAACATTTTGGTTACCTTTATCTGGATTTGAATAAGGGTCGTATATAGCATATCTCTATCTATAGATAAGAAGTATACAGGGATTTCGCATTATTTTGCTCTGAAAATACTGGTTTTTACATAAATAAAAGGGGTGACGACTGAGGCTGATTGTTTGTTTGATTGGGGTTTAATATCGTACTCATGGGTATTTCACTTATATGA
>JARDVA010208171.1:0-10253 GCA_030265315.1 Mopalia swanii | reverse complement strand
AGTTCTACATATTGACGTTTGTGTCTGATATTTTGCCCGAAAAAAATCTTAATTTGCACGAGTTTTGCCCGAAAAAATAGCGCAGGGGGGCGCCAGCCCCCCCTGCCCCCCTGTCCCCTACGCCTATGCCAGCAATGCATAAGATAACGTGATTGTCGGGCGGGAATAAAGCTCAGAGAGCTTGTTATATCCCAAGATAATTACAAGTATAATTGAATAATGTAAATTTGTTAAGCGTGTTCCTTACCTTGATATTGATCAAGATTGAAAGATGTTTTCAGTTTTATCGCGTACACATTAAAGCTTAGCGTAATTCCACAAAACACCGTGGCCACCAGACTCGTACAAAACCCCAGCCACTGCGAGAACTTCATTTCTCAATCTGTGCTCACTCCTATATGACATATATCTGCAAACACAGTCCCAGTTTAATTGCATCTGGAATTAAGTCCTGCGTGTTGATAGAATTAATCTCCTTTACAGGATCTCTCTTCTGGTTAAAAGCAAGCGAAGCGCTAAATATCTATATTTTAAGTTTTACTTCTGAATAAGTCGACGCTAACCACAAATATATGCAGGAGGAGAGCTTGGTACATGTTGGCCTATATCAGGCATATTTGTTTTTCGTACTGTTGATTTTGTCACTTTTCATTTTATGTTTTGTTATTGTTTGTTTGCGTTCCAAACGGAAGTCGGAAAGGTAAACCAATATATAAGGTACAAAGTATTCGCTTCGCTAACTGAGTCATTGGCTTACTTTGAACTAGTAGGTCAATTCTTCAAATTTTCAGTCAAGTAGACTTACCGGTTCAATGGAGGTTTAATATCCCCATGCAATACACTATGTATCCTTTTATTAGGTAAACATGCCTAAAACAGTTACTTGGCAGTTACTGGCCTTTCCGTTTAAATTTACAAAGTTTACAGTTGAGGTGGAAGTGACAAAAATGGCGAGTTGACAACGGATGCTAGTAGTTGGACCTTATTTTCGTTTTTATAACAAAGATCTTGGGCAACTTATAGTCTCGTTTAGCATATATAAAACGTTCAGTATACCAAATATTATTGGACAGTACTTCTTAAACCCAAAACAGCCGGTGTGACAAAAATTCAAATTACACAGTTACGGTATGTTCTCTCCAACTGTATCTCTAAATACGGTTATGTTGAATGATTATTACAGATACAGAACTCTGCATCTAAGGTTTAATTGGCTATTACATAATAAGGGAGGATTGTGCGTTATCATGAATTAAGGAGCCAATATCTGACAAGGGCTATTCTTTGTTATGTAGTAAGATGCGAGAGGAATAGGGAGACCGTGGTGATCTCGTGAGAAGCTGCAGACGCTGCTAGTGACACCCTAAAGTCACGCTATGTCACAGGCGGACGTTAAGGCAGTGCGTTCAAGAAGTTTGCTCCGTTGAACAGAGAAAAGAGACGCAAGTCTTAAATGCTTATACGGATAATGCCTGTCTTGAGTCATGGTTTTAAAAACTGTTGATGGGCTCAAATAATTCATGACGGCTACTCGGAATGAACAGTGTAAATGACCGAGACGTATGTAAATTCATATTATGATACTACTATTGCTGTCAGGCGGAATTTACAGTGAAGCGAAATTATTTCGACATCGGAGAGAGCAGCTATCAACCCAATTCTTGAGAAAGAGGCTTGCCACACTTGCGATTACAATACAACACCAGACCCTCATCAATGCATTAGCCAAACAACCACTATACTAATACCATGATATCGTGACTGCACCCATAACGCAAGGAAATCAAACATAAAGTCGGAAGCAATTGTGCTGGTGAGTGCTTAGTTTTGTTAAAATGTATTGTTTAATTCAACAACAACAACACGAATGATAACAAACAATAATAGCAACAACACACTCTTAACCATTTTATCAGTACAGTTCAGCGGCCCAAAACGGGGCGCCCTTCGTCATGACTTAGTAGTTAGCGTGTGCGCTTATTAATCCTAATTCCATCTGTCGACCATCAAGTATATGAGTGAGTCACACCCGGGAATGTTTTAACGACGTCTCCTGCCGGTTTCCACCGTAAGTAGGCAATGAACAGTGTGAAGTGGACAGTCTGTCGTCATATAAGTGAAATACCCTTGAGTGCGACGCAACACCCCAATCAAACAACAAACAAACACACAAACCAAAAGCGTGCATCGACCAGGAAAGCACGCTCGATAAATTCATACACCATCACGCTTTTGTCCGGGGTAGGGCGTTCATCCAGACAAATGATCTGCCACATCGGCATGCTTCGAGCTCGGTGCAAGTCATAGTTCTGACAATACTGACCACACACCGAGATCTTATCACATAGTAGCGTTTATATGTTTCTCGTCCGAAGTAGAGTCCCTTCGGCCAACCAGTGTGAGAGCAGAGATGACAACCGGTGTAAATCGTATGAATCGAAATACCCCCCCCCCCCCCCTAACCATCAGTCAGTGTTCATAGGGTCAATCAAATCGGTTGGTATTTAAAATACATCCGACAGGTGGAAGAGGGTGGGATAGTTTACGATTACGGGGAACGGGGAAACACGCTTTGAAACACCCTTATAAATTGTGTGGTGTTCAACGGGTTTCTTTTAAATCTGAGATGCGCACAGTATCTGTCAGTTTCGATCCACTTCAATCGCGTTGACGGATTCCGCGTAATAAATCACGACGATCGTCTTCTGGAGCGGTATCTGGAACCTAATCTCCAGGAAGAGGATACATTTTTTAATGAGGTTAACCTAATCAAATTAAGCTACAAGTCGAAACAGTACAAACCGCAGCAACCTTGAAACTGGCGATTAATTCATCCCAGTAGGGTTTACCCACACCGGTGAACAAGTTTAACTACGAGCGCATATACAAGCGCTCATTGCATCGTGGTGTGAGGGTTGCGAGAGAATTTGACGTTCATGTGCAGTGACAGGTAGTTCAAGTCTATGTGATGAAATTGGAAGGGGTATTCGTCATATGTATCTCGAACTCTGTGCTGTCGACCATACAGAGCAAAAGTCGTTGCGGCAGCACACCCAGGAACGAATTTGCTACTTTGACGTCTGTTTGCCCTTGGGGAACGACAACATACTTTGTGAGCATGCGTCGAATCAGGTATTTGGCCGCTTCTTTCTAAAAGGCCTAGGCATGCGCGACCTAGAGGGGCAAGCTGATTTGCACTTTGCAAACATACGTCTGTACATCTTGCAGAGCGACGTTAAACCCTGGTTGTTCTTGACTGGTGGCTAAAACGAATAATTCTTTCGCTACAGTGAGTCGCACGTAGATGCGGTTGAGGAGACACCGGTCTTGAAACCTAATGTCCGCGTGCTGGCGTCCAAACTCATCCTCCTATCGACTTCTGCCCGTCTGTTTCATGCGGTGTACCAACCCTTGGTTGTCACTGTCGTTGCTGTTGAACTGACCCGCCTTATCTTTGTAATAAAGCGGCAGTTTGGAGTATTTCGCTTTCCGCCCGTTAGATTTCGATGTACGCTCGGTACTGATACATGTAGATGGATGACACTGACCAAAGTCTCATTCAGGCTTGCCGATTTTAGCAGTTGACATAAACGTACAAGCTGTGGATCAACCGACTGCTTGTGAGGATAGGCCATTCTTAAATATACTCGATTCTACTTCCTACATCGAGACATTGACTCTAAGATACACCCGGGCCATATCTTGTTTTGCACTTCTTTTATTTGCTGGTCTGTGGCATACGTCGCCCAAAATATTGGCGGGAATTGGCGCGATGGCCTAGCATAACGTACGAGAGTTGTCTTAGTCTCGTCCGCTATAGAAAGTCTCGTGGGAATGCGATTCTGGGCAGGCGTGCTCCCGGTCGCGTGTACGAGTTGGGAAGCCACCTTTGGCTATACAACCCCTGCGGGAATGAGCCGTCATCCGATGTTGCGTTGATTGATGCTCATCGTCCGTAAAAGAGATTAGACGATGGGCTTACTGGATCGATGTCAAAGCTGGATAAGGTCGATGTACACGTCTGTTGAGTACTGGACACACATTAATCTCTTGGTCAAGTAATGGGTCAAAACACGCCCATCGAACTGTTGCTGGGCAGGATTTCGTAAAACACCTCGTCCCACATTCAGTCACACACGACTGAGGGATTAGCGAGGGGGGTGTGGGGGGGGGGGGTATTTTAATATGGATTCCAATGGAGGATTCTGGGACGCTGACGCCGCCAAGTGTGACGCTGACGACCGGATGGGGGTGCTGATGGAGCTGATTATGATGAACATATGGTGTCTTCGTCGTGGGAGTGTATGGGAACCAGCAGAGACTGCGGGCGGCTGCCGGGCGGGCGGGTTGTTTGTTGCTGCCGGCTATCGTGTTGCCAATGGTCATGTTGCGGGCGGTTGTCGTACTCCTGGCGGGTGTGCTGATCTGCCGGTGACTAGAAGACGCCCCGCAACATACCAACTTGGGGAGCGCCGCCGATGCACGACGTCGCTAATGAGATGGACCATGTGAATCTCTTTGATAACGTGGCCGTCGGTGATCAAGTCTTGTTCCCACCGGTGCTATGACTCGTTTGGATACGTTGTAGAAAAAGCGTATACGAGAACACTGCTTAGTACATCGTCTCCCATGCTTTGCGGGGTCTCTACTCGCAATGAGTTCAGTAGATGTGTGGTTGTCAATCAAGTTTAGGCTGCTATCGATTGTTGTGACGGTAACGTTGATGGTGCCGTGGTCAGCGTCCACGGGAAGATGTTTTAGCTGGAAGAGTCGATAATCGTGGTTTAAGGGTGATGTGGCGGAGGGTCGGGTCAGGCGAAGTTGATTGTGATTGGTTAAAAATCGAAGCAACGTCTGAAGGAACTGTTGATTTTTTTTTTTGAAAATTCGAATACGATCGTCAAGTGAGGGGGATGTTCCTATTTAAAGTGTTTTGGCACACATCCACATCAACGCACGATTATCGATACCACAGATCCGGGCATGAGGAACGCCAAGCGGAGGTGTGACCAACACACGTAACACCAGTAAATGTTTCTTCACTCGAGCTGACACGTTGTCCATCCACCAACCATATGAGTTCTCGAAGATTTATTCAATAACTATTTAGCGGTTACGCAACTTGGTTAGGCATGCTGATTTCATATTCTAATACTTTTACAATTGTCTTAAATCCCTTCTTTTAAAATAATACACAATTTATCTTGCCTTTATAGTTTGGTTTATTTAAACCGTTCATTTATATGAAATTACAGAGAACAAACAAAGTATACAAACACTCTAAGACAAAATGTGGCTCTAGTGGAGCCCTTTACGGTTCATTACGGTTTGAGGGTGATGTGGCAGAGGGTCGGATCAGGCGAAGGCAACGTCTGAAGAAACTGTTAATATTTTTTGGAAAATCCTAATTCGATCGTCGAGTGAGGGGGAACGTTCCTATTTAGAGTGTTTTGGCACCCTCACACATCCACATCAGCGGACGATTGTCGCTACCACAGATCAGGACATGAGGAACGCCAGGCGGAGGTGTGACTAACACACCTAACACCAGGAAATGTTTTTTCACTTGAGCTGACACTTTATCAGAGACCAAACAAAGTATACAGCACTCTTAGACAAAATGTACCTCTAGTGGAACCCTTTACGGTTCTTCATTCCTCTCTCTGGTGGAACCCTTTATCTCTCTGTATGGAACCCTCACAGCAACGGTTCCAAACATTTCTCCCTTTCTTTTTATATCAAAGAAGCGTTTTTGTCGTAAAAGTTCCATACACAACCATTCTCTTTTCTAAAGAACCCTCAAAGAACCATTATTTCTAAGTGTGATAAGATATATGTAAATGTAAGCAGTCTATAGGTTGATAATAAGAACTATGTTCAACATGAAGCTATATGTCCTGTCGTAAACCAGACAACATGGTAGTGCATTTATGATTTGTTTATATTTGTGTCTTGTCCGTTTTTTGTTTTTGTGTTGTTTTTTGTGTTTTGGTGAATTGTAATTCCCCTGGCTATAATATAACCCTGCTCTGAAGCTGGGGAATTGGGGTGTGACCCAAGTGTGACGACACAAGACGCGTGAACGAACAAGTGGCACACCTAAATTGACCCGGGTAATACGCGCGAACGGTAAAGGGGACATGTACACCGGCTAATATAAAATCGACGTATAATATTAAATCGACGTGTAATATAAAATAAATGACGTGTAATATCAAATCAACGGGTAATATAAAAGTTTGACGTATAATATAAAAAGGCCCTAAACGCCAAATATAAAATCAGTACGCCTAATATAAAATTATTTCTCACCGCCAAATATAAAATACACACCCCTTAATATAAAATCTTAACTGAAAATATTAAATCAGTTTGAACGAGAAATAAAAAAAACAAATATTATTAGCTCCCGAAATGTTTTAAAATGGTGATACGTTATATTTCTGAACATCCTCGGTCATTCCCGTGAAAAGGGAACAGTCTTTTGTTGAAATGTGCTTTTACCCTAGAAACGGGCTTGTTTGATGTGGGTTTTTAAAAAAATACGAACCCGCGGAGTACTTTGGTTCATTTCCACGCATGCTCACAAAACATCCGGCAGTTACATTACACGTTTTCGTGTAATATTATTGCTTCCATTCACCTCCGATATAACTGTACCGGTACGGATATTACGTTATAAATTTGTAACCTTGGACTTTGTGATCGAACGTGAGAGTATCACATGTCGATCTTTACAAGAATTGTCCTTCGTGTCTCTCTCTTTTAATCTCTGTCAATGGGGATTAGCGCTGCCAATTTCGGCACCAGGTGTCGCTGAATGCGTGCGGTTCCAGGAGTTGTCTCCTTTGTTCAATCTCCCTTCTTTTATATATATTAACAGATATGGGGTTAGTGTTAATTATCGCTCACATATTTTATATTAATGAAAAAAGTGTAAAAGGATTTTTTGTGATAGAATTACAATCGAGGAGAAAAATAAATTAATTGCATGTAAATAGTGCATATTTACCGGTATTGTTAATATCTGCTACCGCAATATACTAAATACATGATGTATGTGTTATAAGAACATTCTAAACGTCCAACAATAAAAAAATTTATATTTCAAATTTGTTTTTTACTTGTTGATCTATGTTGGTACATGTAGGCCTATATATACTTAATGTAAGCAAAAAAAAAAGGTGGCCAGGGTAAGATAGTAAATCATGCACATTTTTTTTTATGCATTTGTGAATTCAACAGACATAATTAACGTCAGGAAAACCACAAAAGACCCGATGTATATATTTTTTTTACCTATTTGAATTAAACTCCTACCTTAATTATAAAATTGTATTATATCCTTTGACATTGTTAATAATCTACAAGTATTCATAGCGTACGTTGTGTTGAATTGACGTTGAATGAACAGCTGAACTCAATGTCATTAAAACAAAATAGTTCATTTTACAATATTATAGTTTAACAGAATTCACCGGACTGGAATAAATCGACTAAGTGTCATTACATACATGTAGGAATAAAAATATTGATTTCGTTTTTTAAATACATTTACGAGTCGAATTTTTACTATTTAATCTCACTTTCAAATTATTTACGTTTAACACAATATAAATTATATTTTAAAAAATGATGACTGATCGTTTTGGGGGTAAATATATGCACAGATCAATTCCATTTGATTTTGTTTAAAGCTATGTGGAAAAAAAAGGATATGGCCATTGAGAAGGATCAACTATTTCTTTGATTGCGGGTTTGGATGTGCGTAAGATTAATTTACTATATCAGCGCAACTACTGAAAGAAACCACCTTTGGTTCCATTATCAACGACACACATTTGGATTACTCAAGCAGGTGAAAGTATTTAGTTTTCATTATGATTGATTGATTGATTGATGTTTTATGTTGTGCTTAAGGGACTGTATCCAGTTATCGTGCGTTTTTTCATCGGTCGTTTTTTTTGTAAACGACGATGCAGGCGACGATTGGTGTTCAATGCGTTTATTTGTGTTCACTGATGCGTGATTCTCATATGTCATTCCCCTTGCAGCACAGTGGTGGTAGTTGGATTCTTTTCTGTGAAGTCATATTTTGGCATTGCGTACAGTTATTCTCTGCCTGTATATCGCCCACAGTGGGCGTTTTACACTTATCATGCCAATAAAATATCTGCCCCGGCTGTATCATCAAATAAATTATAATATCATTATATTTATAATATGCGCCGCCAAACTACATGTAAATTCATGACTGCTTGATTTTCAATTTTTATATTGTATGATGGAAAATATTAATTTTACTAAACATATTATATGTTTAATAAAGGATCTTAGGACATATTAGGATATTAAAGTATATGTTATTATTATTATTAACCAAAAATCGCCGAATATAAACGTTACAGTCCGCTTGGGTTTAGTTTACTTAAACAGTATGGAACTTTCACCCCATGCACAAATCAGTTCTAGAGCATTGTTGTACCAGATAAGGCACCCACTGAGAAGATTATAATGATTTTAAACATTTAATGGAGATTATTGACTTCATATGTATTTCGTCTCCCCAACTAATCAATTAACATTGGATCCTGCTGTTATGTAGGTACGAATGAATATGAATGTATATAATAATTGCTGAAGCCGTTGCCGCCAATGAACGCTTATAATTGGAATATAAAGGGCATGTTTGTCCATCCGGATGAATAACTCAACATTAAAAAACAGCGCTCCGCATATATGGCATTTAACCAAACAGCAAGAGACTTCCGCTGCATACATTGGAAATACAAGTCAATTCTATTGCATTACAAATAGATTTGAACTGAATATTCACCACATATATTTTTAGTTTCTTTTTATATCGATGTCTTTAATATTTAATTTTGTTATTTATTTTTTTTTATAAACATAAGGAAGTACTGTATGTGCATTTAAATAAATCAAATTGAGATTATAAAGCTGTTTGAAATGAAGGACGTTTTAAATAATCGATCAACATGCAGCGATTAATATATATCTATATATATAAATTGGAGTCCGTAGTTTATTTTACGGTTAATGCCAACTGTTTACGATCATGAAACGGAGTTCTTGTCTAGATAATACCAGTCAAATCTCCCCTTCATTCGAGTAATAATATAATACATGACCAATACGCAAATAGGGCCCGTCATGACTGTCATCCAGTTCATTAGTTATTATATGAATGTATAAACTGGGTCTGGATTTGAAAACTAAATCAACATAATCAAAGGCCACCGGTCAAGCAAATCAAAGGAAATACACACAGGAACAATTTTACAACCCGAGAATCAGTGGTACTAATATAGTATATTTATATATTTGCCTAGACGTCAGCCACATTTAACGAAGTATTATAAATTTATAATCCCTCGCTACCACAATGTACGGTCTGCAGAGATCTTTCTGCCTGCCGTTAATCGTGCCGGAGATGGCCGAAGTCGGAGACGGCGCATGTGTATTGGCAACTCGCGACAGCTGGCCCAGCTCTTAAAAAAAACATGGGTGTAGAGCCGTATCGGTCGTTTTTTTTTCTAAAAAAAAAAAGCGATTGAAGCATCAAACGATAACTGGGTACACTCCCTAAGGGTATTTCACTTATATAACGGCGGTGTGTTCGATCAGTAATGGACATAACCAAGATGTACAGTGTTTCAATAATGCTGGAAAGTACGACAGTAAAATATCGTACGATATTTTTACGCCTATAATTTAACATGGCGAAACTTTATCGTACGATATTTTTTGTCGTACGACATTTTGTGAAAGAGGCCTCAGGTCAGTAAACAGGTCGGACAAAAAGAAAGCACGTTATAGAAATATCCCAACATAAATTCAGAGAGTGTTTACATATACTGGGAAACATTCTAACACGACAAGACAACATCTCTGACAGAAACGATTAACATCATGCATTGCACACCTCAGATATAAACAGTTGGCATGAAGTAAATAGGTCGGACAAAAAGAAAGCACGTTATAGAAATATCCCAACATAAATTCAAAAAGTGTTTACATATACTGGAAAACATTCTAACACGACAAAACTACATCTCTGACAGAAACGATTAACATCATGCATAACACATCTTGTCTTTTGCGTTTGCGAACCGGTAAAGCATCTCGCCAGTTCCCGCGCTCCGCGCTTCAAGGTTAAAGGAAATCCGCAGAAGTAATATTTTTCAACATGTTTTGCCATAAATATAATCTTTATACCTTGCTCTAAAGTA
>JARDVA010207949.1:0-10253 GCA_030265315.1 Mopalia swanii | reverse complement strand
TTTTCTGGGCATCGCCTTGGATTTCATTAGAGCTTTCTAATTCTTCGTCCAAAGGCTCTTCTGATACGGACATGAATTTTTCTTTACCATCATCATTAACCTTTAATAATTCTCCTACTTCAGGTGATTCTTGGTCAACATCAGATCTATCCTGATAGCTTTGTTCATCACCTAACAACTGCTCAGGATCTTCTTCCTGGCTCTTTGTGTCTTCTGTCGAGACTATGATTTCTGGAATTAGGTTATCTGTAGAGGAGCCATCTTTGGTAACGTTGTCAGCATTAGACAAGAGGACTTCGGAAGCATGATTTTCTTCCACTGCATCCATGAAGATATCACTGTCAGAATCAGCCTCAGTACTGGTACTTTCAGATGTCAGGCTTGTGTTTAAGGTTTCACACACATTCTCAGGTACAGGGGGAGTGTCTGGGAATGTTTCTATGTCCACAGGACTACCAACATCACCTGAACTACTCATATCAACAGAGCTACCAACAGACACATCATTACCCTCATTCTTAACATCATCCACCCCCCTATCATCATGACCCTCATTCTTAACATCATCCACCCCCCTATCTCCTTTACTCTTTGAGAGCAGAACATCACTAGCTATTCCCTCTGACTCTAATTCAGACCCTTCACTTTCTACCTCAACATTACTTATAATTGTAGTATTAGTTGTGTTTTCTTGCTGACTACTGCTAATTTCTGATGGGTTTTCTCCGCTATTACCAGATTTAATCGATTCAACAGTTTCGTCTTCAACTAATTCTGTAACTTGATTGGCTTCTTTTGAAGCTAATTCTTTTTTCGTTGAATCTGTGGAATGAAAACTTGTTTCAAAAGATGGATCATCAGGCAATCTGCCCGATACATGAACATTATCACTTGTATTAAGGGGAGATAACGGAGATTTCTCACGGACTTGGTCATGCTCTGGCATGCCACATAACACTGGGGTAGTACCTAAAGATCCATCGCCGGCTTCTTCCAAAATCTTAGCAGCTTCAGGCGACACTAAAGCTGCCCCTAACTGAATGACTGGACCGTTACAATCAGGATTCTTGGCAAGGGTTAACTCCCCTGATTCAGACCCTACAATCACCAAACCATGATCCTGAAACAAATAAATTGTAAAGCCACATTTTTCAATGATAAGCAGTCAATAAAAAATGTTTATCAGGCTTGTTTCGAGTTCACAGGTTGTGTATTCAAAGTCCAAGTGCTGTGACTGCTACATTAATGGCATATCAATATAAAATACACCAATCCAAAAAACTACTTTGAACAGTTCCAGACCCCAGGGCCATCTGACCATGCTCGAACCTGTACGTGGACAATTATCATAGTTGTGTTCAGCACAAGGGCCTAGGCAGACACCCGTCTATCCATCCAAAGGACACCCTGAAGTGAACAAAAACCTCATGGGAACACCCTGTTTCAAGAAACTTTAACATGCAAGAGATAAGGAAACTGTCAAAATTAGACACCCAGTTTTTTCAAAAGTGAAGCAAAATGCCCATTTTGGACACTATACTTTTGATTTCTTGCTAAGCCCCTGGTTCAGCAGTATTAAATTTACATCATTTAGTTCGCTAACAGTAAATGACACATTACAACAACCGCAAATAGGACAGGGTTTTGTTTGGTGGAATATTCTTCTCTCTCCAGTGCTATGAAAATACAGCTAAGGGGCTCAGAACAAACTTTTCAATGCCAGATGTCCTAATTATAATCAGAATGAACTACATAGTTTGTAAAATCTTAACTCCTATAGATGTGAGCTTAGGTGTATTCATCCATCTACTATTAGCTTATTATTACCTTTATTAGTTTGTCCCTTTGTAGCAACTGTTCTTTCAAACCATTAAAATCTCGTTCTAAGTCTGCAAAATTCCGTTTATGTGCCTGAAATAGCTGGGGAAGAAAGGTAAATAGTAAATGATGATCTGAATGAATATTTGATTGGATAACATAATGAAAGAATTAAAACATAGAAAAAATTTATCAGAACATATATAAAATGTTTTTGGGCATAAACAAGACATTTTGAATTAATGCTCCAAAACTATATATATCTTCATTATAGAGGAAGACGACCTGGATTCGAACTCGGGTCTGACTAGAAGGGCCAGTGTTCAAATCAAATGAACGGCAAAGATTCACGTTAGAACAACTATGAATATTTATTCAAGCAAAGGCTGCAAATTTATCTCTTCAAAAAGCACTGACACTGATACTTGGGCTTCAAAACATTGCGAAGATACATTTGAAAAAAAGTTGAGTTGAAATATATATTTGACTGATAACATATGTATGGATTTTAGATGTTTGTTGAACATTTTAAAACTGTAGATTTTCAGTGGGCATCAAAGGACAGCAGTAGGTCGACATGTTGTGGCAAGTGAAAATGTGGTTTAAATGCTGGGTTTGTTTGAGGACATGTCAAACTTTCAAACTTGGTTTTCCAATGTGTGGGACAGAATTGAAGAACTTGGGAGTCTTCTTAGTTAACAGCCATTGCTTTGCTACCTTTGCTGATAGCTTCAATCCATAGATCATTGGAATATGCATTCGCTTCGGTCCATAACACTTTTTATGTGTGACTGACCAGTCCACAAACTCTCATATAGCCTGCAGTCCCTTACATTATTTGTTAAATAATAAATATATTTTACACGGGAAAAATTTGTCAAATTTAAAATTTGCTCTAACCTGTAGCCCTTAATAAATACTATAGATAAATTATATGTGTTCTTTTTTTTAAATACGGATTTGACATTTCAAACCTTCAAAAGTAGCCATTGTTGACTCTGATGATGGGTCTTAGGATTCTGTATGCCACAAGTGAGTTAGTGTTGTTTTTAACAGGGGCCTTATTTATCTTTAATATAAACTATACAGTTCGCACATACGTTACGGCCTGTCAAACCTACCCGACATTTATCTTTAATATAAACTATACAGGTTGCACATACATCACGGCCTGTCAAACCTACCCGACATTTATCTTTAATATAAACTATACAGGTTGCACATACGTCACGGCCTGTCAAACCTACCCGACATTTATCTTTAATATAAACTGTGCAGTTCGCACATACATCACGGCCTGTCAAACCTACCCGACATTTATCTTTGTGTTCCCTTGTTAATTCAGTCAGCTGTTCCTCCTGGTCATCTAGTTTATCTTTTAACAAATCCACCTGGTAAATCAGAGCCTGTTTTTCATTGTCTAATAGAGCTGTGTTCATCATGGCCTTCTTAAACTTCTCCTCCAACTCATATAACTGGGACTGAAATTACAATTATTTATTCGTTTAAATTAACAGCTTAAGGGTATTTCACTTATATGAACGCGGTGTATTCCAACAATACACTGTAATTGACACTAGCACAACCAAGAGGTGAAGTGTTTCCATTATGTTGGAAGCTATTTTAGAAAAAGTTCCTTACTTAAAACAAACTTATGCCATAGTGACCAGTGCTAGAGACAAAACTTCTCCCATTCAGCACCAAATTTATCCCACTCTGAATAGAGTGCAACCCATCCAAAATCAATCTTATCTTATAAATGGATTATAAGGAGTAAATTAGCCATTTGATTGGTGGTGTTGTTGTTGCACTCATGCTATTTATGGATACTTCTGGGGTATACATTTGAAAAAAACTTAAATTTATACCCATACAGGGATATTTAACCGAGAAGACTCAGTCATGTCTTCAACTGTCAAGAACCCAGTAGCGCTGAAATCGTTAATTGAGTACCTGTGAACGGTTACAAATTTGAAGGTATTCGAATAGTAAAATCCTTAATGACTAAACGAAAATTTAAATATCTCATCTGGCTATACAAAACATGTGTGTATTAAATGCTTTACCAAGTGTCGTATATACATAACAAGTAATCGAATAGTATTCGAATATCACAAAAGAGGTAATCGGTTATGAAAATCCATACCCGTTTCACCACTAGAACCCAGCATTGAACTGGTCACTTTTCAGATAAAAGTACAAATTCTTTTTATAAAATTTGACACAATTTGGTGCACTGTGATTTGTTAAATTAGGTGAATAATAACTTACTTTAAGGTCCCGTGTTCCCTCCACGCTATCATCTTTAACTGTTCGTGATTTCGCACTAACCTGTAACCAATAAACAAACATCTTTAAAATTTGAAATCTTGTTTCTTTTTAACTATCAGTTTGGATTTTATAATATATTAGTTTAACATGTTGTGATCAAGCAGCCTCTGAGATGTTTAATAATATGTTCCACCAGGGCGTAATGTCATACTTCAGGTTATTTCACTCATATGACAGCGTGCCTGTCCAATGGGTTAACGAGGGATCAGTTGTAATCACCTGTTGAATTTATAATACCGATATAATCCCAGAAATAGAAAAACAGAAGTTAAGACTGAACATGACAGTTTTTCTTGATTGTCTTTTTCGATATTTAATAAATTGATTAAAATTGATTTAAAAAAGTAAAAATTTACTTTTTTAAAAAGTTAAAATTTTAATGCATTTGATTGGTCAATGGTCAGAAACTTGTTGTCAGACGTAGACATCCATCTGTCCTAGAAAAGTGCTTGTCAGTATGGTACATTTTATATATGCATGATAAGAAGGATCTTTTCTGTTTTTTTCGATGGTATTTCAGTTTTATGACAATGATATACTCCAACAGAAAAATACCCACTTATACAACAGTACCACTAATCTGAAGTGTTTTGTTCTTAACTTACATGTCCAAGGTGAAGGTCATAAAATAAATCTTAAATATTCAAATTGTACCACACATTAAAACTGGCATTCCCAACTACAGAAATGTTGGTTAATGTTTAATATGACATTAAAAAGTTTACTGGAAAATGATGATGTACATGTATGTGTGGACTTTTTTTCTTGATTTGCATGAGTGAAGGGTTTTGTATGGCTCCCAGGCATCATGGAATGAGGCTAACCATTAACCAATACATTTATGTCACAGCTTAGTCTGGGTATTATTTTAAGGGAAATAGAAACTAAAATATCCCACTTTACAGAAAAACAAAAAATATGCAGTCCCTTTGAAAAGAAGAGATGGAAAAAAAAATACTCCAGAAAGCCTGTTATGTATTTAGATTTAGATAGTTTGAGTACTACTAGAGACGTTTCCTAGCTTACTTTTATTTCCGAGTAAAAATTAGTATCATTAAATATTTAAATGTTCGATACACAAAGCGAAATGCTGGGTGCACCAGTGTACCTACATGTATGCACCCATCATTTTGCGTCCTGTTCCTGCATATATTATAACACATACTTGTACATCATGACATGTGAAATATCTAATTTTAATTTGCAGTTTGTACATCATGACATGTGAAATATCTCATATTAATTTGCACAGTTTGTACATCATGACATGTGAAATATTTCATATTAATTTGCACAGTTTGTACATCATGACATGTGAAATATCTTATTTTAATTTGCACAGTTAGTACATCATGACATGTGAAATATCTCATTTTAATTTGCACAGTTTGTACATCATCACATGTGAAATATCTCATATTAATTTGCACAGTTTGTACATCATGACATGTGAAATATCTCATATTAATTTGCACAGTTTGTACATCATGACATGTGAAATGTCTCATTTTAATTTGCACAGTTTGTACATCAGGACATGTGAAATATATCTCATATTAATTTGCACAGTTTGTACATCATGACATGTGAAATATCTCATTTTAATTTGCACAGTTTGTACATCATGACATGTGCAATATCTCATTTTAATTTGCACAGTTTGTACATCATGACATGTGAAATGTCTCATTTTAATTTGCACAGTTTGTACATCAGGACATGTGAAATATATCTCATATTAATTTGCACAGTTTGTACATCATGACATGTGAAATATCTCATTTTAATTTGCACAGTTTGTACATCATGACATGTGAAATATCTAATTTTAATTTGCACAGTTTGTACATCAGGACATGTGCAATATCTCATATTAATTTGCACAGGTTGTACATCATGACATGTGAAATATCTCATGAATATTAGTTCGCACAGTTTGTGGACAATATTTACAATAAAGGGAGACAATTCCGCCATGTGAGTGACAGATGGAGGTACATGTGTAGCTAGATGTTAAGTCAGAGGGATGGGTGTAACTTAAAGACTTGCACATGTTGGACAGATGCTATATTCAGAACACTGTAGTGTGGGGGGAAAAAAAGAAGAATAAAAAGCAGGCAGGAGGCTGGACTGAGTAATAAGCCATGACACACGAGTAGGAGTAGTGATTACTAGTTTGTATGTGAGCTACACTGTATCTAGGAGTTACTATGATCAGGGTGGCTTCAGAATCAACAGCCTGGACACAGACACACAATAAATACCACAACATGAACAATGAACACCATGTAATGCGATCCACAGGCAGTATTCCTCAGAATGTATGTTTTGTTTGTTTAATTGCAGTTTTAAAATCAAAGTTGTGACATAGCCGTATGGGAATTGCACAATGCCTTCTTCTCCATACGCCTACATGTAAGTCATCAAACTTTTGACCAATCAAATGTGTTATATTTTTTACTTTTTTTAAATCGACTTTTATCGACTTATTAAATATCAAATAGAAAAACAACATTTCATTTTCCACTGTTGAAAACTCATTTTTAAAGCATGTCTTTTTTTATGAAAACAATATTTTATTATTAATACTTGTGCACATTCAAGGCAGAAAAAGTGTTCATGGTAAATGACAGACATGTGTTACTCATAAATACATCTACATGTATCATGGAACACACTGTAAATCCTGACGAGGAGAAAGTAATTTGTTTGTGTCAGATATCTATGAGCGAAGCTTCTATGTTTCTGTTTCAGTCAGAGACAACACATGTACCTACAGTAACCTACTCAAGCTACATATTTCTCCATACCATACTCTAGTTATTATTGTTTAGGTTTTGGAATGACAAATGATCCACTAATTACAAAACAACTTGTAACAAGTGAAATTTGGCAGTGAATGGTACACACAGACAGGCCAACCTGTTTATCTGCCAAAACACCATTCATGTTTGCTTTAAGCTACGTGGGGTTTTTATTTTTAATTTTGTTTAATGAATTATATTTACATATTGTTTTACTTATGCTTAGCTTCCTGTTATTAATTTATTTATTTATTTGGCTTAAAACTATTTTATTTTGGGGTTTTATTTTTTTAAATGAATGACATTTTCATGCTGTTTTACTTGTGCTTAGCTTCCTTTTTTATACATGTATTTTCATTAAAATTATTTTATATAATTTTTTTAATGAATTACATTTACATACTGTTCTACTTAGTTCTCATATTTATTTATTTATTTATTCATTTGCTTAAAACAATTTTTTTTATTTCTTAACTGAATAACATTACGTACTGTTCTACTTTGCTGTGCTTTATCTTTCTTATTAATCTATTAATTTGTTTAATAGCATTTATTTATTTCTTTAGCAATTGTATTTGTGTATAGAATACATATTATAAACTTGATTCACAATTAATACAAAAAAAAAAAACTATTGCTTATGCTCAGTTACTATTTTGTGTTTTACATATTACCTTTAAACTTTTAGATATAGTTTTTTTATCTTCATCTGCATCAGCTTGCATCACTGATCTATTTGCTTCATTGGATTCAATAAAGAAGGCAAATTACCAAATATAAATCAGGGAGAAACTATTTTATTTAGTATACTAATTGTTTGTTTGGTTACAGTTAGACATGCCATTATTAAGGTTATTTCACTCATACGATGACATGTCAACCCAAAGGGTGGAGAAAATACACAGCTGGAAATTGAAAATCAATGACAAGGTGCAAGACAAACAGAAATGACAGGACATATAAACAGATTAGCACCTGGGCTGTAGGTCTGAAGGCACCAGAGTCCAGGGCAGTAAGTTAGCAACTACTTGTCGATGCTCTGTCATACCACACACTGTGTTTAAACTGAAGAATCTAAAAGAACTGGTGATTTTGTAACAGCCTTCTGGTCTATACAAATATTCATGTATGTGATGTATATTAAAACTAATCTAAATATATGATAATATTTTCATAGATAAATAATACAGGTACCTGTAGAATGTGTCTGTGAAATTAACTACTCTTAGATTTGTATTGAATGGAGATGTTGATCAGATGTAATCGTTAGGACTACATTAACAGATATAGCCCTAGTTTCATGTTCCTATCAGTAACAGTTGGTTGCCATGCTCTGGAGTATTTCTGTCACAGGACAGCTGTGTATTCCAAAAAATATTAGCACAACTAGCACTGCACAACCGTGTTGGTTGGTTTGTTTGCTAAATATCAGTTTAACGCCTTACTACTAAAATGGTATTGTCTAATTCTGCCTCTGCTATACTTAGGCCTAAAAAAATATATATTTTTCCTCTAACCCGACCGACCTTACAAAATAGCCCAGAGTCTAAAGTTTTTATGGGCTTTTGAAGAAAAAAATAAAAAAAACAATTTGAAATATTTTTTCTGAATTGGCATATTTTTTTTAGTAAAATCATTTTTTGTTATGTCTTTCGGTCATACAAGCACCTGTATCAGTTTTATTTAATATCTGCTGTTTTGTACAATGAAACAAACGATCAAAATTGGCTATATATTGTCAGTCACGTCTCAGAACACCAGGGCAACAGAAAGCACCCTCCAAATGCCCAAACAATATTCGACAATAGCAATTTGTAGATCCCACAAAATTTACCTTCGACCAATGTAAATGTGTGTTTATATAATGGTACTAGCCTCCAACTAAATGAGTGATTGAGAAGAGTAAAGCCAGGATGTACATGTGTTATATGATCAGTCGACCGAGGCTATTTATAACATGAATGACACAGAGGTTTAGTCAATTCTGGTCAAATTACAGAGGAGCTGAATGCCAGTTTGTGGGGCTCCACCAAAATAGACCGGATAACTGCTAAATGGAGTTTCTCAGATATTATCAGCCCAATGACTGGTGAGCCCAGATAAACTACCTTATATATCTAATTGGACATATACAACAACAACACAGTGTTTAATTTAGAGACGCCTTATCTATAATTAGTCTAGAAATACAGCAAGGATCCACTGTTTAAGGCCAGCTGGCCATCAGTTTGTATGATGTACATGGTCTGTCCTAATGTGATATACATGTGTTAGTGAAGTTTAAGGAAGGTATACCTTAAAGAAGAACTTGAAGTGTGCATGATATCGTTACATCTCACATGAGCTATGCCTACAGAAGCCATAAAGCTTTCCATAAAAAAGCTTGCTCTATAGAGTACAAAGCTGGCCCCTTGGCAGACAAAGCAGGCCCCATGGAATACAAAGCTTGCCCCTTGGCAGACAAAGCAGGCCCCTTGGCAGACAAAGCTTGCCCCATGGAATACAAAGCTTATCCCATGGCATACAAAGCTTGCAAAATGACAAAGGTTGTCCCATGGGAAACAAAGCTTGCACATGACATACAAAACCTGCCCCATGGAATGCAAAACCTGCCCCATGGAATGCAAAACTTGCCCCATGGAATACAATACCTGCCCCATGGAATACAAAAGTTTTGTCACATGGCATACAATTTTACAAATTTCATTTTACATTTCAGGCATTTTTGACAACAAAAAAATGCCTATTTCTGTTTAATTCATCAATTTGGTTACCGAAACATATATGGAGTCCAAAATATTATAGAGGCCGAAAATCTAGAATCAAACGTTATGAATTATAACGAATTCACTGAAAACAGGACCAAAGAAATGTGTTAGTGGAGATTCTGATGTTTTCAAATGCCTTTAGATGCATGTTTCCCCATATATGTTCAGAAGGATGAAGGATTATTAAAATTGACAGCTCCTAATTCATCTGGCAGAGTTTTGGCAAGTACTGATTTTTGCACAATTATGATAATCTGCTTGACCTCGTAATGCCACCAAACCTATTTTAAACTAACAGACATGGAATCCAGTTCTTTTACCCTAAAAAGTCAAACTAAGTATGATCTAAAAAGATATTATAATTACTTACTCCTGAACTTTTAACCTCGGTGCCGGAACTCTTATATACTCTATCACTCTTTTCTTCAGTCTGAAAGAATATCAAAACATGTGTAATTGGGTGTCATATTGGTTTGTTTGTTTGTTTGTTTGATTGGTGTTAAACGTCGTACTCAAGGGTATTTCACTTATA
>JARDVA010207838.1:0-10255 GCA_030265315.1 Mopalia swanii | reverse complement strand
TACTCAAACAACATACAGACAGATTTATTAGGGTTATACACTATATGTCATAAAATTTTGCGGACTGTTCACATATATTTAACATTTTATTCAGAGCCGGTGCAGATGGAATAATTAAGCTCATATCATCTGCGAAGCACATGTTTTTGCATGGTACGCTATCTAAACGACAACCAACGTTTGAGTCAGTAAGTATATATATAAGTTGAATAATAAAGGTGACATCACGCCACCTTGACGCACCCTGTTTAAAACACCAAACATATCAGACACTGTACTGTCCGACTGGATACAAAAGAACTGTTTACAATACCAGCTTAACAAAAGACGTATGAGAACATTTGGTACATTTTTATCAATCATCTTTTAAAAAAGTGTCCAGTCCAGGTATAACGACCACCTCTGTGAGTCTTGATGTGATATAACCGTGGACAAACATTGAGTTGATTAGCATTGCTACCAAAACAAAAAGTTTCTTGTCATTGCTCTTAAAGTGCTAACAAGTTAACCGATCAGCACCAGCTGATATAACAGATTTAAGTTCTTAAATGATGTTACCAATCGCTATTGTCGAGATAGTTTCATACATTTGCTCATCATTATAATAATTATGACAAATTTTGTGATTTCAACATCCAGTCTGTTTTGTTACTTTTAACTGCATTCAGTAGTTCCGAAAAATTAGGGAATAGTCAGTTTAAAGGTCAGAACGAGGCTTGCTGGAAGTTTTCTGGCAAGAAAAAACTAACCCGATTTGGACATAAAACAGAGATAGTTTTTTGTTATTATATTGTAAAAAATGTAAACAACTACTTGTGAAAATATATCAAATAATTTTCTCGAAGTTATACATGTATCATCTTTGCTGTGATAATTTCAAGACATTAAGACAACCATTAAAAGCTATAATGCCTGACAACAGCGTTAGAGTCTGCACTGAAACATAGTTTAGCATTAGACCCATAAGGTGAAAATCCACAGACCTTGTTTCATTATGGTACAGGGATCTAAGGCTACTAAAACCGCTTTCTTTCAATACGTATGTCAATATTTAAACACAAACAAACAGCTGACATCTTTATGCAAAGACACATCTGGTTAAGTAACTTTTTCACCATTGAAATCATAACGTCGTGTATAAACAGTTTTCCTTGCATGCCACCCGGTCCTTGTAAATAACCTATTCCGAAGTCATTTACTCTGTGAAATAACTTATGTGTTTAATACATGTACATGTACTTGTATTACGTAACTAGGTTTTATCGAGAATACATATTAGTTGATGTTGTGTGCAATTCTCCCGTGACATTTTAATGCAACAAATCCGACACAAACCGCGAAATCTGTTGAAAAATATACTCCAGAAATCGCAGAAATCTGTTATATAATGTACCTATTGTGAAAACAAAATGTCAGAAGATTATAATATGAAAAGTTGACGACAAGCTCATAATGGGATGTATAGGACTGTATTAGCTAAGCACTGTTTTTATCTGCATGTAAAACACCAAAACACATTATCTTGTTTTGTCATTGTGCTTGGAAGTGCAAGTAAACATAAGTGCGAGTAAAAAGTGTTTCTTGCCAGAAAAAACGTGACACCAAACGCGTAACAGACATGATGTCGCATTGCATCTCTTGTTTGATTAAGCGATGAAACGTAACTAACGTAATGTTACTATTCATGGCAGTGTTTTCCAAGCTTTAATGATGTTTGTAGACAATCCCGAAGGATAAAACGTATTCGCAATTCTATATGTTTTACAACTACACCAAAGAACCGGTTAACAGTGTTATTTGAAATCTTGATTAATTCATCTGCCAATATGATGTTAGCCAAATACCTATGGATTGACCCAAATGGATCTCGTCATATTTTATGGACTTGAAAAGCAGTAATCAAGTCTCTGTAAATATTGGTTTTATGCTGACACGCCTTTCGCTCTTAGAAAACTCTATGTGATGCGCTAAATCTATGAACTCAATTAACGGCATAAATGGAACTATAATCAGAAGTGAAAAATATGCATTATCTGAAAATGTTATCATTAGTGTTAGCTTGAATGTCATGTGCAGTATTATTAATCAAGTTTTCAAATACAAACACATTTGTCGATAGTGAAAACTTAATCTTCCTCTAACGCTACATTCTGTGTAGAATTGTTATGATGGCCATAATACCTTTTTCATGATATCCGTTGTCAGTCTTTAATTTCTTCTCTAAACTTTTCAACAATGGAGGGCAAATTTAATTCCATTTTATTTATGTTTCAAAGATCAATAATGTGTTTCAAGTTATACAGAACTCTGCTGTGTTATATAGAATTTCCGTCTGCACCTTGGTCTGTGCGGCTTCTGTGAGCCACCATAGAACTCAGTGTAGACACCACAGACTGGTTATCCAAAGCCCTGTTAGTCTAACAGCCAGTAAGTTGACGTTGCGTTACAAAGAGATGGACGTCACGTCATAATTAACATCCTCTGTAACGTTACGTCGCCTAAGAGACCGTCAACTAAAGACAGCTTTGAACAACCCTCTCCAAGAGGCTATAAATATAAAATGTGAATCGAATGTATATTTGTCCAGAACAGAATCCCATGGCCATGTTTTAAGGTTTTCAGATAGTTTAGGAACTGTTAATTCCATATATGCTTTCATGTATTTGATGTAATATTTATATAATATTTTGACGTCTTCGCTGTTCTTTTGTGGAGAGCAGAACAAAGGAGGAACCAGGGAGTCACCCGTGTTGTGTGCGTTTGAAGGCTGACCATAATTTGCCGTGAGCCAATGACGGTATTAACAACGTCATTTGTTCCTCGCCGGAACCTCTTGACCTCATTAATTTTATATTGGGGAATTTAGGTCAGACACGTTTCTATGCTTTTTGTAAAGGGACAGAGGCGTTAAAATGATAGATAAAAATAAACAAATTTAGTGGTTTTTGAAATCCTAAAATAACCGAGCCCTATGTGATAAATGATGTTACAAAGAAACTATACAAACCGATTTTTTTTAAATTCCAGAAAGGCTTCAGTTTTGATATGAGTGGAAGATTCTTGAATTGAAATGTTAAACTAGTAAACCGGTTGTTGTTGACGTACACAATGAGTGAACTGTATAAGCCTTGTTCACAAGTAGACTTTAATTTGATTCAGATGTAGGGGGTAGATATCATATTTCCACTTCAGGGGAAATATAAGATTGACCGTCACTTTACAATCTTAACTGTTGACACGGAGACGTTATCAAAAATACAAAGCTCCAAAGGACACGCGATATGCTATATCCGATTCACAGTTGGAAACTTGATGCAGCTATTGACTTCACGCTCCAGTTATCCTCAGCAATAACAGTGCATTCATGAACAGGTTATATTCAACAAAATCGGGACAATTTTGACATAAGCCTCTCTCGTACGTGTCGAATAAAGTTTAAGTAGGTCATCCCGAACCTCCGACAGGAATTTAACAACGTTTCCCGTGCTGCCGGACACGCCGAGGATCGGCTTTTCAGATTTTTGAGATCTATGCAGTTTTTAGGTTTTATGATTTTCTTCAATTCGGTTTTGAGTTATCTGATAGTCTATTGTCAATCGTTTTTGAGTGGTGTCAAACGGTTACAGAGATCGGGCTGATACTGTAATTAGATTTGATGTTTTGGATATACGATTGTTGAATGTCTGTGACAGATGGGTAAACCGGGCGCTGTACTGTATTTTGTTGCCGATTTTAGTTCCGTTTTATGAGGTGCGCTGAGTGATACAAGTTTAAATATTGACCTAAGTAATAACGAATCAGGGATTGGTGTCTTGCTGGGTGGCAGCGTCGTGAGTCGGTGCACTTGTTGATGAGGCGACAGACCACAATGAGAAAGGCGCTAGATGTCATCCTCGATAGGCTGGTCACTTGTAGTTTTACATTGATTGATTGATTGACTGATTGGTGTTTAACTGATATAACGGCGGTATATTGAAACAATAATTGACACTACAGAACACCATAAATTATGAATGTTTTTGATACTGTTGGGGAGTTAGTTTTCCTGTTGTGTTAAGTAAAGATAACAAACAAACTACCCTCAGTCGGAGAAGAACAAGCAAAGATTGATTGATTGACTGATTGGTGTTTTACGCCATGCTTGATGGTATAACGGCGGTATATTGAAACAACAATTGACACTAGAGAAAACCCTAAAATATGAGATGTTTTTCATACTGTTGGGAAGTTAGTTTTCCTGTTGTGTTAAATAAAGATAACATCGCTACTCTACAAACAAACTACCCTCAGTCGGAGTATTACAAGCCTAGAGGTAACTAACTAGAAAATAAATTATTTTGAGACAGACAGCTTGAGCCTGTATAATGTTGTATATCGATGAATGTAACTAGGCTTCGGTCCATAAAGTACACCCACTTTTTCTTGTGTGGCTGAATAAATATGTTACATTCTGATAAAATGTTTGCGATAAACCTTCTTCAAGCTCTCAATTCTATCCACACGATCCGGTGAGGTTTGATTTGTTTAGTAACCGCATGTTTTGTTGTCCGTACAAATATACATTAACGTAGTGAACACCCACTGTTGGCATATCATCTAGTCACAGATAAGATGTCACAGAATTACATAAAGCATGATGTGGCTAAAGCAAACACAACCCTATTAAATTAGAATCTGAAATTGTCGCCCCAACATCCACACACGAGAAAATCTTCCTAATGCTCAAGAAGTCGTTACAAGTCTGTCTTGTAAATGCTGGCTATAGAGCGGTTTGCCTCGACCGACGATAAACAAGACGGCATATATTGAGAGTACAGTCAGTCGGTCTTCTATTTATGCCAGCTAGTTTTATTAATCCTAAACCTTTTCACTCTAAGTAAGTATTATATCTATATGCAATATTATGCCTCTTTCAATAACATTTTGTCAAATGTGTTCGCGTTATTGTGCTATTTTTATGCCTGATTTAATTCAACCCATTATATCCTACCTGTCAAAGAGCTCCATCATTGTTCAGTTTGTCGTAACCAGAAGACAGCTCCTGTCAATGTATGACAGCTCACTTGTTATTTCATTATGACTATCACTGAGGAGTTTAAAATTATTATTTAATATTACTCTTGACGACGGTTTGATTAATAAACCGAAACGTTGAACAAATATGAATTCATTATCTTTCTTAGGAGTTGTTACTATACTTCACTTGTTATTCTTAGATTAATATAAATATGTTTATGCCTATGTCTATTCCGGACAGCGCAAGTTAATTGTTAAAAGCTTATTTCACGGTAAGACTAGATGCTAGCACAGACTACAATATAAATCACCAGATTCCGATGTGTGTTCGTAGATTCTCCCTAACGTTATTTCGTTTTGTGTATCGTTATTTCTGTTTACATTCAACCATGGCATTCCACGATCAGTAATAACTTTACGTCTCACTGGACAGTTTTTACGTAACTTAAGTAGATTATATCCGTCAAAAAACTTCATAGCAGAAACATGTCCATGGTTTACCATATATTTTGCTTTTTTTTTGCTTTTCACATTTTTCGAATCTCATCTCGAGAAGTCAACAGTTATACCTTTGCTCAATTAGACCCCAAGAAAGTTGAGCAAATACTTAAATGAAGAAAACTGAGTTCATTGTGATATTTCTATATTTCTTCGTCAAATTGTGCCATTATCAGGAAAATGAATCTGTCATGTTGATATTTTGTACGTCAGATTTTTGAATAATTTGACCATTCAAAAAAGGCCCTACTAAAGTTGACTCGTACCCTGCAACAAAATAATAGAAAATACTAATTTAGCGACCGTAATTTTAAGTATCATTGTAATACTGTTTCTTGTTCTCTCCCTTTCTCGGTGAAAGCAAAATAGATGGATACTAATTATTACTAAATGTCTTTTTTAAAAAGTTCGACTGGTTGTTGAGTTTTATGTTATAGGCCCACCGCTTACTTTTCTGAGTTTCTCAGATTAAACGATTGCTTGTTTTATTTTACAGGTGTTTAGTTATACCTAGTTACAGGTATTTAGAATAAAAGATCTGCCAGTTTGACATGAAGTCGTCATCAGCTGGATATTGCCTGGTCACCACTGTAGCCGTGTTAATCCGTAAGTCATATTTTATGTACATTTTATGAATGTGCTATTTTGTTCCTTGGCTCCTCTTAGTGAACGCTATATATACTCTTTTTAAATCAACTGAAGTAACTTTACAATGATAGACCAATAGGAAGATTTTAGTAACGTTTCATTGGCAACAATGGTAGAAATGCTGTGGCAACCATATCAATGCTGCAATGGCGGCCTGCACCAACAAAAATAAAATAAAACAAAATAATGTTAAAAAAAACTCTGACCACCTTGTGCTAATATTTTTCTTATTGCAGTATTTAACAATAATATATCGCAAGAAGGAATAATTTGTTAATTGTCGACGCTTTTATCTTTGATTAGTTACAACATACGGACAGAACCTAAACAGCCCTGTGTTCGACCAGCCTTTCTACCAGGCTAATGTCTCAGAAACGACAAAGATTGGTTTTGTTGTTTTAAATGTGGTTGTTGCCGATGTAGATTTGGGGATTGACGGCAAGGTATCGCTTAGATTAAACAGCACCAGCAATTTTAACATCGAAGAAAATGGGGACATTGTCTATGACGGGAGGTTGGATTATGAAATTCCAGAACTAAGGGAAATAACTCTTGCTATCACAGCCTCCGATGGCGGATCGCCACCACGGGAGACAACCGTGCTGTTTTACGTCAGTGTTTTGGACGAAAACGATTCCAAGCCCACTTTCAGTGATATTACATATAGGGCAATTGTTATCAACGGAACAAATGCAGGGGAATTTGTGATGCAACTTGAAGCTCATGACAAGGACTCCAACAGCAATTTGACATTTTCTCTAGCACAGCCGCACGCCTTTTTTAACCTGGATCCATTGTCAGGAATTGTCACTACATCTCAGCTAATAGACAAAGCATCTGTTGTCGGCACCCTTGACACTCTCTCCGTGGCTGTGCAAGTGAGCGACGGGTTGAGACGATCATTTGCAAGAATACAAGTAAGTATTCTGTCATATAAATGTTTATTTCAAGCTGTGTTCAGTGCTGTCATTTGCTATAAATAGATTCATGAACCTTTCAGTAAAATATTTTGATGTAAACAAGGCAGCGTATATATCCTAGAAGCCCTATAGCCTAGTAACCAATCTTTGTCTACATACTGAATTTTCTAGAAACTCTAGTGACCCAGTTATCCCCGGTAGTCACTTGTTTACCTACTGAATTTTCTAGAAAATCTTGTGACCCAGTTATCAACGGTCAGTCACTGTTTACTTAATTTCATTGCTTAGTAGCTCTATGTAAGACAATAATGGTCTGCTTAAATTAATGGATATGTAAGCCCACTGGTTTAACGAAGTAAAGTTGAGTTCTACAGAGTATCTCCATTCATATCGTAGGCACATGTTTAATCTATATTGTGTGCTGTGTAGTATCTGAAACGCTTCTAAAACGAAATTGAACGTTTATAAATATAGCAAATCTGAAGAGGCAATGCAATGTTTGCGTTGTTTAATTTCCAGATTACAATTCTTGACACTAATTGGAACGACCCTACTTTTGAGACACCATTGTACGCAGCTACGATCACTGAAAGGGATAGTGGTCCTTCTATGGAGATTATTAAAGTGACCGCCACTGATGGGGACTCGGGTGACCAGGCGACAGTTACATACTCTCTCAGCAACACCAGTTACTCGGGTAAGTCCTGGTCCAAAACCCTGTGCCAGGTAGCGAAGTATAAATTAACAAGAATCTCTCTCTATCTCCGCATTGAATTTCTTGGTACACCGATATATGAGGTTAATTGACGTTATCGACCCATTAGCATATACATAGATAACGAGGGATTTCAAACAGTGTTCATGTATTATGGTAAATATTACATCAATTTATTCAGTTCGCAAAATCACGACCCGGAGAAAAGACAATTCCAATACGAGAATGATATTTGTAGTAAAATACTCGCAGGAGTCAAATTATTTTGTTGCTTCACATATTTGTGGGATTATCATATAGTATTCAAACTATGTTTTGATAATCCCACTCTAGGGCCGTTTATTTCGGTTACACTAAATAAAGAGATTGATAAAAGACACAAAAATCGTTCCATAAAGAGATGACAAGTTTTAGTTTTGAGGTCAACGGATATTGCGACTTTATGAGCTTTGTTGCTGTATCTTTTCACGAAAATAACACCAAAGTGATAAAAAAAAGAAAACATTGTGCCGCGTGAGATAAAATTTATCATACTGGAGCCGAAGTGCCATAACAAATATCACTTTTGCCTCTGAACACGGAAAATCACTCGGAATAATGATTTTGCTAAATTTATAAACTTATACAATAAGTGATTTTTCTTGTATAACGTGGTCTGTCGTTGAATAACGTCCATGTATTTGTGTACATAAACACGGCAGAACATCGCAGAATAACAGCCATGCCATTGGTGGGTCATCTTACAATAAAGAATGTAACGAACGATTTTCGTGTCTTCAAAATTAATATCAACAGTTTATTCGTTATTTGGGAATAACACTTTCTTAGTGTGAACATTTTTTAGTTCAGACAATTTTGAAGGTTGAACACTGCTGGCGATACGATGACTTACTATGAGAGTCGTGGGTTCGATTCCCGGACGGCTTTGAACCTGCACAATTTTCTGAACTAGAATCTGTTCAAACTTAGAAAGTCTTATCCCAACAAAATGAAAATACAGCTAAAAATATAACGCCAGAACATATCCGTTGCATCACAGTAAAGAGAAATTGCCATACAATAAAGTTGCATTCCACTTTCCCTTTGGATATTTCAAACGTACAGTTTGCGTTTCAATGCGCAATATGTCTGGAAGCAGCATAAGTCACGAATATATCACGACTGTGGTCAGCATAATTATGACGATGATTCCGGCAATTCAGTTCTTATAAAACCTTGTAACGAGAGAAGCCCAGTAATTCAATCTGACAGCGATGTGGGCTTTTTGTGGTTCTCTGTATCCAATGCAATGCCATGTCAGGAAAACTTCTTGAGACCAATTACCTCTCGGGTAAATCACAATATAGAAAACAGCAATGTTGCATTTGGGGTGGAAAATGAAGTATTCCAGACTCGCATAAAAATGAGTTTTTCATAATCGACAATGTCTGAAGGGTTAGAAACTTCAATGGTCAGTTCGTGTTAAAAGAGGAAACGTATTTTTTCCTCACTAATACATGAACAATGCCTAACTGGGTACGGACACCACACATGAAATAATTATCTATACACACAACAAATATGTCGATAAGGTTTCAATATTTTGAAATGGTAATAACAAGGGCATATATACACACATATTTGTACTGAAAATAGGTGGCTTGGTAAAATTTTCATAATCAAAATACTAGTATACTCAATATTTGTCCTGTCTTGTTTTTCAGTAAAATTGTGTGTATTTCAATTCCTGCCAAGTATTTACATTATCAGATAAGGGTTCATACAAATTCATAATAAAACCTTCTGATATCAAACTATTAAATTCACCATCTTGTACTGTAGTGTCCGTAACCACTATGAATCATATATTATTTTGAACATAATGAGAGTTTTTATGAATGAACATACCATAACATATAACAGATTAATCGACTTGATAAACAAAAGCCCTAAATATTTAAATGACCACTTGGGTACAAAAAAAAATGAATTTAATTTAACAGCTATTGAGGGGTACATCTTTTCGAGATTTTATTACAAACAGGCAACACAAGCAAAATAACACAATGTTGCAATACTGCTATCATTTCAGGATCTATCTTGAATACAAAACTATCATTTAAAACCAATATTTTAGAAGTTCAAGGCTTAAAATGAAATTGCTCATATTTGGTTACGGAAATATGGTTACTTTCACTTAATTGTATAAAAACTTTTGTAATTTTGCTGATTGAATGAGTAGATTTGGGGACAAAAAAGAAAAACTTCATGAGATCATTCCAATTAACAATTGAGCGTATTGTTTTCAATGGCCTCTTCTATGGAAAATGTAGACATTTATAGAGATGATGCGATTGCAATTTTCCACTGATGGCATTACTAAATATGTTGATATCCTACCTGATGGAAAAACATGAAAGTATTGTAATTTATCTATAACATGAAATGAATATTGAGAATATTAAAACACCACAAAAAT
>JARDVA010207616.1:0-10255 GCA_030265315.1 Mopalia swanii | reverse complement strand
ACCCCCCCCCCCCCCCACCCCCACCCCCCCTCAGCCCAATTTGCGATTTTTGTATTATGGCTTATTCAAAATGTTGAGATTGTGATCTTTATCCTAGAGCAGACCCGATAAAAAATTTGAATTCATAGACCGTTAACTTTGATGATAAAACTTGACTACATCATTTACAACAGGGGGGGGAGGGGGGGAGGGGTACATTTTACCTGTTTTCTCTTTCATTTGTCAGTGTACCGTACTTGGGAAAATGCCTACTTCTCGGCCTACAGATCTGATTTTTTGCACATTTCATCGCAACGTATACAACTAAAAAACTTTCGTTTAGATTTTAAATATCTTTTTTATTTTTCAAAATAATGTTATAAGAAGTTGAAATTTCCCTATTTTGACTAATTTTTTGGGATTTTTGACTTATAACACAATACTGCAAGAAAACTAAGACAAGTAGGAAAAAATGAATGATTGTTTCTTGGTTCATATAATGTATTAAACGTTGGTGTAAAATGTAACAGTTGAAGTAAATGGTGTAAAAGTAACAAAAATTTACTTTTTATGCAAACTATGTTTTTGTATAAGTTTCAGAAATTTTTTTTACTTATTATTGTTCTGCACACAAAGACGATTCAGAATATATATACATGAATTTTGCTGCATGTGCTTTAATCCAGTTTTCTCAAAGAGTAACCGAGCTATAATTATATCATCTCGTTTATTAGCTAATTAAAATGGGCCTGTATATCAGTACTATTATCGTACCTAAAATGTAATATAACCAACGCCTGCGATATTCCTTGTCCCATTTTGTTTAGCCATCTGTTAAGTACCTTCCTTGATATTATTGAATTTATTTCATTTACGCCTAATCCAGCTAACACATCTGTTTTGGGTCTGGTAAGACAGCGTTTAGCTGCTTTGTCTGTAGCTTCGTTTTCCTTTTAATGTCCACATGGACTGAAACCCACGCTAAAGTTATCTTAACTCCTGTATAAATTATTTGACTTTACAAATTCTCTATTTTGTGAATAAGATCGAGTCTACTATTCGAATAAGCTTGTTTGTTTGTTTGTTTGGGGTTTAACGTTGTACTCAAGGATATTTCACTTATATGACGACGGATTGTCCTTGCCCTATTATGGTGGAAAACCGGGAGGAAATCTCGTAAAAACCAACCCCGCGATTGCCGGAGCCACATCTTGTGACTCATTCATATACCTGAGGGTCGACAGGGGGACTCGATCCAGTGAACAATACATCGAAGTAGGCGTTAGAAAGCGCACTCGCTAACCACTACGCCACGCGGCCGCGGGCCCACTATTCGAATAAGAGTTCTATATCGACTGTAGACTACTTAGCTAGTCGGAAAGGAGAAGTGATTGCATGGGTTTATGTTCTCGGCTCCATTGTAGTGCTTTTATAATACCTATAAGCTCACTGGTATAAACCAACATATTATTAAGAAATTTAAATCCTTTCTAGATGTTTAGTTCTGGGATAACGTATGACGATCCTTTGATATTTTGTTCGTTTTTGGAACCGTCTGTATAGATTTATAGACAGTCGCTATAGTGTAGGTCTTTGTGCTCTAGTGCACTTGTCCTTATATAAACAGGTGTATCTTGTTTCGTAAATTTGTCCTGGATTGTGGTGTCTACTGTTGGCTTATATAGTTGCCATGGAGAAGTGATCTATTTACTCGTGTCAATACCACTAGTAATACGGATTTGGTGTTCATGGAAAAGTTGATTTATTTTGTAACCGAAAGGAGCTGAGCCATTTATGTTTAAGATATTCGTATTCACTTTTAGAACCTAAGGGCATTGTATGGGTGGTTATTTTCGTTAGTTAGAGTCTTGTTAGCATATTTCATTGAGAGCTCTTCTCGGCCTAGATTAAGTGGTTCCTCGCTGGTTTCTATTTGTTAGCTACACACTGAAGCCCCTTCAAATGCTCTAGTAGCTACTGTTAAGGTACTAGAATAGCTAGAACGCCCTCTATCCTTTTAAGTTGTGTTTTGCTGGCAGAGCCATAATCTAGATTTGATCTGAACAGACGTCGGTACAATTTAAGTAGATTTTTTTCAAATTTCTGGATAACGCCAGAATTAATACGGTCCAGCAGAGACCTCTCAGCCAATCAGAAACGTCGTAGACACTGTCGAGAAATATTCAGCGAACTACTGTCACAATAAAAGATTAATTCGCAAATCATTTTGAAAAAGTCAAGGGAGATCCAAACGAAAACGGCGCGTTTTTGCTCTCGTTTTCACTGCAAAATTTTGCAGTATGTACCATTTGATTTGAAATAGAGCTCCTGCTACAAATATCTGCTCTTGCCATTACCCCGGAAGTAACACGTCTGTCAGCTGCCCAAGGCAAGGACCTGCTCATACCCATCACACAGCTTATATGAGCAAATTATGTCCTTGGAAATTAAACCTTTTAATAGTCAACTAAATCTAGCACATTATTGGTCAACAGTTTAACTCGAACTTAGCCACATTACGTCGTATGTGAAAACTACCAAATCAATGTCAGATACTAAGATTTTTTTGTTCATATTTTTTTATTGCTTGTCTTCAATCATTCTTTTCATTCTGATTGCATTCACTCATTCATCCCCCATTGATGCTTTAACCATTTCAAACCACTTGGTGTCATCGTACACCAAGGGCTACGGTTAAACAAGCATTCCCTAAAAATGAATTTCGCTGCAAAAATGCATCAGTGTTTTAACCATGGTTTAACCAAAACCAAGTTCAGCATCTCTATCAGTTAAATCGATCTCCGGGCTACAGAAATGCTCATTCAGTGAAAGTTTCACAAAATCGGAAATTAAAACAACGCAATGATAAACGGCTACCAAGGCGAATCTGAACTTTCGTTAAACATCAGATCATGTTAGGTTTGTAAATGATACTCATTTGAAATTACTAATTCTATTTAGATGTGGATGCTAGTTTGGCAGTTAAAATTGGAAGGTACAACAATATTTCAAAACATGCGATAGATTGGCAAAATTTGTAGACGTAATTCCATTGAGGACGAATACCATTTTTTGTTATGTTGTCTAGTATTTTCAAACTTAAGAAAGACCTTTTCTAGGCTACTTCTGGAAATTTCCCACTTTATTTAAACTTAATGCTATGTTGCACGCCGCGTGCTCGCGGCCATGGCATAGTGGTTAGCGAGTGCGCTTTCTAACGCCTACTTCGATGTACCGTTCAAGGGATCTAGTCCGTCTGTCGACCCTCAGGTATATGAGTGAGTCACAAGATGTGGGTCCGGCAATCGCGGGGGTGGGTGTGTGCGGGTGTGTGTGTGTGTGTGGGGGGGGGGGGGGTGGTTACGAGGTTTCCTCCCGGTTTTCCATCATAATAGGGCAAGGAAAAGTGTGAAGTAGACAATCCGTCGTCATATAAGTGAAATACCCTTGAGTACGACGTTATACCCCAATCAAACAATCTGTTACACCTTGTTACACAGTATATAACTGTTTTCAACTACTTAAAATATGTTTTGTCTCTCCGGGAAGAGATCATATGTAGTAATTAGGCTATTGTCCATTATTGTCCGTTGTATGTGTTATATACTTGGGATTATTGTTAATGCTGTCGGAGGAGAGCCCAATGGCTCGTTTCTGAAATAAAGAAATTGGTAATTCATACGTGTGGTTTTGAGGGTTTTTTTAAGGGGTGCCAGCATTTAGCTGCAAGCCCGGGAATTCCCCCTCGATATACGTCGTCAATTACGAACGGTGCAACTAGCTCTTAAACTCAAACCCTCTGTTAATAACTCTGCTAGCACCACATTACAACCTTCATTTTTTGATAATTTGTACTCTTCTGCTAAGCGAATTCCGTTCAGCATCTTTCTATCAATTTTGATAATAGTTTACAGCCAATCACTCCTCCGTTTCCACCTTGGAATTTAGTTACACCTTTTATTTCAACTGAACTTGAACTTAAAGTTAAAAAATCTGACAATCCGTATTACGTTAAACTTTGTTCTGTAGACCATATCTCGTCAAATTGGACTAATTACCTGCAAATTCATACAGATGCATCTATGTGTCCAGAGACTGCTCGTACTGTTGTAGCCTTCAGCATTTTATCGTCTTTCGGACTCCATTTCGATATTTAATGCTGAACTATTAAATTGGCCTTAAGCTGGATATTAGATGTTAAACATCTCAAGTCGGTCATTTTATCTGACTCTCTTAGTTCACTAAAAGCATTACGACATCTTTATTGGCCTAACCCTTCTCCACTTTTATATGAAATTTTATTTACTCTTACCACACTTGTTTTTGAAGGCATTGAAGTCGCGTTTGAATGGGTTCCGGGACACAGTGGAATTCCTGGAAACGAGTGGGCTGATCGCCTAGCGAAGAGTTCCCTCACATTACCTGAAGTATCGATAACTATACCTTTATCTGTTTCAGAGATTATAACATCCATTAAACCTCAACTTAAAGCTATGTGGCAGCAGAGATGGGAAACGTCAGACAAAGGCCGATGGTTTTTTAACTTAACCTTCTGTGATATTTGTCAATACTCATCCATCTTGTAGAAAAGCAGAAACATTTATTCATCGTAATTTATCTGGTAATCTTAGGTTAAATTCTCATCTTTTTAAAATTAATAGTCACTTGGATGGCAACTGTGACGACTGTCTGGTTTTAGATGATATACACCACTTTATTTTTAGATGTACCAGATATAATGCTGAGCGTCAGGTTTTATTTTGAAAACTCCGCTCTTTAGGAATGAATGTTTGAACCATAGATTCTATTTTAAATCCTCCTACAAAGAATAGATCAAAGGTTTTAAATGCTCTCTTTACTTTTATCCTACGTTTGCGTAGACTTTTATAGTATTAACATTATATATAATTATGTTTTAACCATGCTGTAAATCTCTGAACATCCTGTACACCTATCTTAAGCCCTTTACGTCTTAACATACCTCTTATCTACCAACATTGGTGACTTCTAACATATATTTATATACATACAGTTATTTAACACCTATTTGATATTATATTGATAAATCTATATATTTAGTATCCAAGTCAGCTCAACGTTAAGTTATGGGGCGAATAAGCATAAATATTCATTTCGCTTGCATGCCCCATCAAAATCTAAAATCTATCTAGCTGCAAACCCTATTATTTTCGTTCGGTTTATTTGTCACTGTTATTATGGGTGACAGCATTTCGCTGGAAGCCCTATTGTTTTCGCTCGGTTTATTTCTCACTTTTTCACACTCTTCATTTGTCTCTTTATTTCACAATTATTTCTAGAAATAAAAAAACGGCTGCAGCTAGAGTCACCAAACATTCTACAAAGCTATGAACATGTCAATAGTTGAGCTCTACACTCGCTGATTCTTGCTACGTCACTTCACTTTCCGATACAAGCAGCCACTCTAGAAAACTTCGATTTGCAAACTCCTCCCGAACGCTGTCGCATCGTGCAATTATACCGAAAATAAGCAGACTTAAAGACGAGTTCATGGCACCACAAGGGTGATCACAGAAATCCAGGACATGCACTAATGATGTCACAGTGGCCCCTAATACTTAAGAAGACTTCGCAAATACATTTGAAATAATAAAGCTAGCAGAAAAACCCAATGTCTTTTCAGAGCATGAATTGGGTTGGAAGAATTGTACCTAGAAAAATGGGTTTCATAATTGTATACGTATTCACGTATTTACAGGAGAAATCGGAAAAACTTGTAACTTTAATTTTGGGAAAGCTACAGGCTTGAAAACAACACCGTTACAACGGTTGTAATGTGTTCTTCAAAAACTAGTTACCACTACACAGGTGTAGATACTCCAACCCTATGTTAAATGCTAAAAGCGAAAGTAAGTGTTAGTATTCTACGCAGTGGCAAAGATTTTGAGGGAAATACCCTCGGACTTCAGACACGTGGCGGCATTCATACTGTATTGGCCTGGGGCTATTAAAGCAAACGCCCAATGACTTGTAATCACTCATATAAATACGTGCCAGCACAATACTTAAACAAAATCATTGCTGATGCCATTAGCAGCGGACAGGAAAATTACAACATACGAAAAAACACCCAGATTAACCATACACCTCAAGAATGTCACATCGTTTTGTCATTTAGCTGTGAGCACCAGGTCAACATGAAGCACCCTCTACCTACAGAGGTGTCTACTCGAATGTACTTAACATGTGTGTCCATGTATATATTGGCCCGCTGTGGTAGAGGTTCAGTTAGCTGGTTGTTTTCTCTGCACCACTCACGGGTTCAACCTTTGTCTACCATCAGCTATTTGAGCGATGTAGATTCTGAAAGCAATGGGATGGTTTTACAGGTGTCCTCTCGGTTTCCCGCTGTATTTAAGCATGGGACATTGTGGAATGAACAATCGATCGTCATATAAGTGAAATATCCTGGTGCACAAAAATAAACCCTAATCAGTCGATCAATCAGTCAATCAATCTATCAAAAACAGGCCATGAATCAGACAGTCAATAATAACAAAGGCCTCAGAGGAGGGCGTTAGGCTGCTCAGAGGCCGGATTTATGAAATGCAACGCTCACCAATAACTAGCTACGGACAGCGAACAACGCGTATTGAGCTTGGTCTAATAAAAGCTTACTTTGTAGTAGTCATTCCTAATTCTGGTCTTTTTGAGTGATTCTATAACGTCTGAACGTGTCAATATGTTATATTAATACCACATGAATATAATATACCGAGTAGAAAAAACTTTAGTGTTTTTCGTTTCAAACAGTATATACAGGTTATAGACTGTGTGCAATGTAGTTTGTAAAAGGTGCGAGTCTTAAGTAGGAGTTGTAACGGAACGAGTGACCCACCTACTCCATTTTGTAGGACTACTTGTGCATCATGGGATACATTTGAAAATTTGGACGTGTTCTTTGGACAACCCCCCTTAGCAATACAAATAAACACACTAAGTCCACAGCCCTCATCGAACTAAACAAAACTTTCACGCCAGGAACTCACCAAGGTTCGTTAATTTCTCAAAACGATTCACTTTTCGCACAAACTTCGTTCAGTTAGCAAATATTGTTCAAATATGTCAGCACAGTGCATGGTAGCCAAGAAGGCTCTAGAAATACATTCCCGCATTAACAGAAGAACACTTTACGATATTATACAGGTGGCAACCATGCAACGCTTTAAGGCCGTGGACTCAGGATATGGTCAGTCAATAGCTAGACTGATATCTCGCCCACCTACTGCCCAGCGCTTCTCGGGCAGAACTGTTATAGAACACGAGACGCACTAAGACTACATCGGTATTCTGTACAATGTAAAACGCGTATCAAAGATTATTTAACCATGCAAATTCGACTGTTGTGGATAGCGCTTATACTAACGCGTGCGCTTCGTAAACTAGGTGTTGGCGGTTCGAACCCACCCAGGTACCACTTTATTAGTTTTTTTAAATTGTTTTTTTTTTCAAAAGTGACAGTAACACTATAGATTAAATTGGTGGAGTTCTACCTGCGAAAATATGTTTCATGACTGTCTTTTTGAGCGTATAGCACAGAGGCATATTGCATTTTCTATGGGCGTACTTGTTACGTAACACCATGAGTGGACAAAACTCTAAATCAACCGTGAAACACAAGAAAACCATAACTTATCCAACCAGCACTTCTTTGAACACGATATGCGAGTATGTCTATCTTTAGTGTTTTTAACCTATATAAACTATACATTAGCAAAACAGATATCGAATAAAACATGGATCTATAAATTAGCTTTTGTGACAACAACAAACAAAATGACCATTAATTTGACTTATTTCTACAATATAAGGGCCAGGCTTTTTTAATTACGTGGAGTCAAAAATCATAATGAAAATGAGTGCGCCAACGTTTATGCGCATGACAATCAAATAAAATTGAGAAGTGGCATACTCTACCTAACAACACTCACATACACCAGACCTAAGTACATGTAACTACAAGCGACGAAAGTATGACTTTACGGGAAATGACTAAAAAAGGTGAAACTTCAGCTTTTCTGGGTGACAAATCTACGTAAAGGGTAACAAATATGTGGATTAAACCGACAAAAACATCTTCCATTCTTGCTGTTTCCTTTTTCTTTGCTAACGCCTTTAAAAAACCTGGTTTTACTTTATTCAATTGGTTTGCAGCTGATAGAAAAACATGATGTGGCATGATAGTATCATCCTCCGAACACATGGTATCTCTATATATAGACTGCTATGAAGATACCATAGGAAACTTCATGGCTTTTTGTGGTCTGGCCTAGCCTCACATGCTGGATTTATATTGGCAGCATACACCCAAAATGGGACCCCAGCTTATCAGCGACGCTCTGTGGCGCAACAGCCATGTGTTTCGATAGTTCTTTTCAAATGTCTTTGGACTCCAATATTTGATTAAAACCGTCGCCGTGTTACCTCCACACCTTGCGAATGCCTACAGCCCGTCTGCGTTGAAAAGCTAAATGTTACTTGATCGTTACAAAATGAGACTCCCAAAAAATAGAACTACTGGATTCGGATATTATTTAAACTGTGAACAGAAACCTGCTCATGATCATGTTTATAAGTTGATTTCGAGCACTGCTTTCAGTCACTATTTTCCCACGGTCGTAGACTCCTACTGTCGTTGAATCGGTTTAATTTATTGATTGGTGAATTTAGGGGAAAACCCCAGAAAGGACAAGATGATGTGCCCTTATTCGACTCGGATAACACGATAGAGGTTTGCAATGTGCCAAGGTTAGCACACCTATGTCTTAACCTTGGCTCGCGATGATACAATAGTATATGCTAATCCCGACTTCGACAGTGAATCTGTTGCCTCGTGTTCAAAGTGAATATTTACACCGTCATATGAACAGTGCACAGATAAACCATTTCAGGAACTAAAGGGATAACTTATTCTCGTGAGACTGATATTGATGACATCAATGAGCTAAGGTTATCAATAAATAGAACAGTCACGTGGGGCTTCCTTCTCATAAGAACATCAAAGCAAGGATCTGTGCAGCTTTATATATATATATATAGATCATTGGATAAGCGAAACATCTTGTTTTTTATTGCCGAGCAACTAAATGTCACACATACCTTTCCTGAGTGGTCATGTTAAAGCATCTGATACTATAAAACTACAGATTCTGAGACCATGCAGTTTCCAATATGGTGTCGCGAAGACAATTAATACATGGGGGGATTGGATTATTTCCGATGGAGAAGTATCGATGCATCAGGCTTTATGCCACACACTCTTTGGTCTATGTCTGAGTTTTTGAAAAGACATTATGTGTAGGCCGTTTTGTATATATTTCGTCTCAGTGTTTAAGTTCGATGATGAAACACGGATAGCTTAATCATCCGTAAATAATCGGTTGTTAAATATAGGATTTGAAACGATGGGAAGATCGGTCATAGATATTGTTGGTGATAAGTCAATGCCTTGTGGGCGCACAACTCTCCTTTAATGTTTGTGTATGTAAGGCATTACCTCTTCTAACGTCGATATCTATCAGACAGACAAGACACATCACAGCATCTCTGCCGCTATACCCACAAACCATAGTTTCATCAAGATACCAGTTCACCACATTATGGAATGGGCTTTTGTCAATGTTGAGACAGATATATAGCTTACATGTACGTACTGATTAAATTATTCCTGGGTACATTTCCACAGATCACAATGTGATCTGTGGTAGATTGGCTTTTCCAAAAACTGCTCGGTACAGATTGTATAACATTTGGTTGGTCAAGACACCAGGTGAATTGATCATTTACTCCATTGCATGATATAGATTACAAGATTGGGAAAATATCTGGTAATTACTGAGATAGAGCCGGCAAATCTCTATTTGCTAAGTCCCTAAGTATTTTTATTCTGGTGTCCGATGTGCCCAAAGTATTCATACTCAGCTTCGCCATGGATGCAGTTCATTGCGCGCCGACCTCTATTGTTGTCACATAGCCGAATCCCCTGCTCGTGTGGTAGTCCATGTGGTAGTCACTGTGAAGACGCAGTTCTTTTCTTCTACTACCGTCCATTGTTTGATGCGTTCTTTTGTCAGGAGATAGTGTTATTAGTGATACATAAAACAGTTTCATTTTATTTCTTTGTCTAAGAGGTTGGCTTTGTATTTAATTAAGAAAGTGTATTTGTATTTTGCTTTGTATTTGATTAAGACATGACTTCGTTGTCAATTTTCAAAACCAGTAAAGCTTCCGCTGTGGA
>JARDVA010207171.1:0-10261 GCA_030265315.1 Mopalia swanii | reverse complement strand
TACAGTCGTGCGTATTTCTCTCTAGAACACAGTCCTTGGTTTTTGGACGCTTTAAGCTGTTAGTTGTAGGATAGATGTCTTAATAAACCTTAACCTCGAGTTGTGATATGGGTAACATACAGACATCTCGAGAGCAGATAATGACCATTAATATGGTGTGTAACATATTGTTAAAATGCAGCTAACAAGATATTCGGCATGGGTTAAAAAAAAATCAGCCTACAAATTAGTATTTCAGAGATACAGAGATTAACCAATCAATATGTACCAGTATAGATACAGATTTACTAATACTGTACCTGTAAACCGTTATTTGTAAAACAAGCAATATTAAAGACCAGTTATATTTTGTTATAGTTTGCCCAGTGTACGAGTTACAACGCAATCAATTTATTCCTCAGAAATTGTTGACACGTCGAAATAGACGTAGATTTAATATGCTAATGTCAAGCACAAATACTGAAGTGATTGATAGTCTATTGGTATTCTGTCACAATGCATTGAAAATCAGAATGTCGAAAAATAAATGCAGAATTATTTTTGAGATATATTTATGTAAAATATTACGTTAACGTATTTACATGTCTATCCTGTATTCGGGTATATGGCCTATATACAATACAGATTCATCATCATGATAATTAGTGTTACAACCTGTGTGATACAGGGGGAAGTTTCGCCTTAACCAGTAGATCCATTAGCGTCTTTGTGAGAGAAAATACATTTAAGGTACAAGATGTTGGTATTCTTGTAAAAGGAGACTAGCAAATTGGGTGCTTGGCTGGTCATATTGGAAAACAAATGGAATTATTTATTTTTTTAGACCCTTTGCCCTTAAGGGCCTTAACGACAACATAACAAGCCGGATTGAAGGTAGCAAGAGTGCTAGAATTTCTGTGAACCTTATAACTTGTGATGTAATAATTCCCTTGAAGTTATGTGGAGGATGAAAGAATTTAGCATGAAGTAGTTGGTAGGCTTAAAGAACACCTTAAAATCAAAGAGACAATACTGTATGTAAATTAGGACACTTGTATACCGTAACGTCTAAAGATCTACGCTATTAAAAGCTAATAGTGGGCTGGAGCTTAATGTTAGGGTCGTGTTGATTTAATAGAGTGGCATTCAAGATAATCTCTGGAATGCTGCCAAAGTATAAATATGTCATCCAAATATCTAAGATACAACAGGGGCTGCTTAGCACACTTTCCAGGGGCTTCGTGCTTCCATTCTGCCATAAAAAAGGGAAGCCGAGTAGGGGCTTGACCTCTTACCCATAGCACTATCCTGAATCTGCTGGTATTTAACAAGTATAAGTTGGATTTTCTGATGAAGAAGAGTGGCAAACTAGACAATATTGATAATACTTTAAAAACTGTATGTAAAAGAGTGTCTCAATAACGAGGTCAGTGCTATAAAAACTAGCAGTCTGAACTGGAAAATAATATCGCTTCTAAAACACTGATTTATTGTTGTTTTGCGCTACAGTCAGTGGTATTTCAGCCACCTTGTCACGTGACCATAGTCATATTAATCTTATAATTCATATTTCAAGACAATTTAAAGTAAGTGGCACCCTTGACAGCAAACCCCAAAAAGGGAGACAAATTGAAAGAAAATAACCCGCATAAGTGTTAAAATTCCCAAAAGGTCATCATACCAAGCAACAACTACAAACATATTGTCCAAACCTATGTCAACCGTAGTTATTCACAATCACTCACAAATACAAAACGTTTATATTTTATATATTTTGTGATATACACCAAACTGCCCAAGGAGCCCGATGACAACATCGCCAGAAATTGTGCCAAACAGGTCCTTCATACAGGTGACTGTGCTGGGTTCCGTCTTTACACCTGTCCGTGTCAATGTTTTCGCTTTGGCAATATGTGTTCTGTTTGCTTTTAACTGAGGATGGTCGCCACAACGCCGCACCCAAGTAGGCGGAGGTCGGCAACATGTAGAGGGAGGAAGCCTGATGTCTATCTACATCCCTTCCATGGTGTCAAAGCAGCTTGCCGCCACAAATGAGTTATACTTTCTGATGACTTAGAATACTGTTGGACGATTTTTCATTGGCTGTTGAAATTGAAAACTTTTCGCCTGGTTTTGTTAGTTTGGCATTATTCACAAAGTAGAGTAAACTTACGACTCCAATAAAAGATACACATGGATACAATATTTTGGTAAATTTTAAAACTATTGTCAAGAATGGAATAAATGGAATTAAAGGAACCGAAATATTGAATCACCATGTATCCATGTGTATATTTTATTGGAATTGTAAGTTTACTCCCTTTTGTTAGTTGGAGTTGGTTATTATTTGCGTTCATATAACCGTTGTTATTTGTCTGGTGTTCACATTAACAACATAACTTGGTATTCGTCACCAGTTGGACAATTAAGGAAGGTTTGTGTCGCAACCAATAAAGATACTCCTCTGCATCGAGTCTTACCATGCCCGAACGTCTGTCACTTGAAGCACCTCGTTGGATTAGGGATGAAGGTATCCACTGTAAGCCTGCAAGGACAAATGTAGATGTGGTCTAGAACTGTCGTCGAATCAAACGTAATTAAGGATGTATTAAGTTTTATTACGCTGCAACCCTTTCTACTCGTAAAACGCTTAATGCTAGTTATACCTGAATCACCTAGCTTCATGCATGTCTCATCGTCGGATAGACTTAGATTTGTTTGTTCGTTTGATAGGGGTTCAACGTCGTACTCAAGTGTATTTCACTTATATGACGACGGATTGTCCACTTCACACTGTTCCTTGCCTTATTACCGCGGAAAACCGAGAGGAAGCCTCGTAACAACCACCCACGCGATTGCCGGAGCTACATCGTGTGACTCACTCATATACCTGATGGTCGACATACGGAATCAATCCCGTGAACAGTAAATTGGAATAGGATTAGGCAGCGTACGCTACTACTAAGCCACGGCCGCGTGCCCGGATACATTTAGAGAAATATTTGCCTCTGAGCCCTTACCCCCTTATTGCTGATAGCATGTCTATGTGGTGTTACTATTACTGGTAACTCTAGTTTTCTAATTTAAGTAGATTTACCGCCTGTTGCTGTCTGCTGCATTCCATCAGAATGTCACAGGACCTCATTTTGGCTGAATAATTTAGGGCCCCTGTAGTAGGTCTTAATGATTTGTTCAACGGAGAAAGCAGATTGGCCCGATTTGACGAATCGGCTGGTCACGTCGAGCCCAGCAATAAACATTAATTAATTCCATCTCCATTATTACAGTATCCAATTGAGCAAACAGAAAATTATATCAAAAGAGGTTACTCCATCTTATTCTAATGTTTACATCAATACAGAAGGCGATGGCTCATGAGGAGGTTTCACCTTTGTTTGTATTCCGTGAAGTGTGCGGGACCTGGGTGATGAATCTTACTACTCCGCATGATGGCATCCTCTCCAATCTGGTTTAAAAAACAAGAGTCGTGGAAATAGGAAGTAAACCAAAACATAAAAGGCAACTGGCCGAACATTCTAGTAATAAGTAGCCAAAATAAAAATAAACCAGTAACAGGAATGTATCCATTTCCCTGGGATAAAGCTGTACTTGCCACCTCGGGGACGTAACAAAATGCAGTAGGGCTTTGTATGTTGCATCGAATGTACAAAATTCATCCCAAACTATTACATATAACGAACCCACCTAAAATTAAACCACATGCTAAAACTAATCACAACAAATCTGACACTTACACAAAATCAGGCCAACTTGTCCGTAAGTTCGCTCTTCCAAGGTCACTTTCTGATTTGAATAGCCGGATGTACGTAGAAAGGGCTTAATCACTCTCTTGTAAGCCATCAACAAGTACATCTTGAGTCGGAGGCGCTCGTAAGCAGCTTCGACGCCTTGGAAGGGATAAAGGTACACATCATGCCTCCTCCCTCCAATGTTGTATGCAACCCAGTGGCGACAGTGTTCTTAAAGCCAACAGAACACATAGTGCTGGCAGCCCGCCAAGTCATATCAGGAAAACCCTTCGCAGATCATCGTTTTTGCCATCCAGTATGCCTCAGACTCGGTACCAACACGTTTGGGGGAGGATGGACAACATCAAATGTTCCATCCACAATCATCGGCAGGGAATCAGACCAACTGAGCATTCAACACACCGGCACCTGAACTTCCATGACGAATGGAAGTCAATCGGGTGCCCAGATCCACAGCTCTTATTGACAGCAGTCCAGACTAAAAGCATCATCGTGTGGACAATTTTGTTGCAGAAAACAAATGGCCCACTGTTGGAACCTGTACCATGGCACTAAATGTATTCTTTCAGTTGTGTATAATCAGGGATTCTTTCAGAGAGACGGGTGGGAGGGGAGATCAGGGAGGTATTATTTGGAGGGGGGGGAGGGGTGTCCAAGGGGAACTTTCCTAGCTGTAAACATTTCCTACACTCCTTTGAAGTGGGTTCGTGCCGCGTCGCAGAACAAGGATACCCTGGTGAATGAGGGGCAGGTGGCTGACAAAAGAGTGTCGCAAAGCTCCATCAAGTCACTTTGGCTCAATGTTCTTCTAGACGCGCTGTCCGATCTGCCCAATATGATCAATCGGTTTGTCACGTCGAGCACTCCAATGACCACTAATTATTTCAATCCTAATTAATACAATATCCAATTTGAACAAACAGAAACTTATATCAAAATGTTATTCCAACCTTCCCTAATTTTATATCATTACAGAAGGCGGTGGTTCTGGAGTCAACTGAAAAATTTCCCCTTCAGTGGCGCAAAATTATTATTTCGTTTCCTAATTCAGTATGGCACCCATGTAACTCTTCTTACCAGCCCCTGTTGGTTACCGTTAGGGTGGTTTTACGTTTGTTGGTTCTCCTTAGAGGGTGGGGGACATGGGTGGTGCCGCATGATGGCATCCTTTTACCAATTCCTGTAAACCACAAAACAAACGGCAGTAAACTAGTAATAAGTAGCCAAAACGAAAAGAAGTCGGTTACAAAAATATCGCCGTTTACGTTGGCATTTAATATATTGACATACTCAAAACTTAAAAAAAATTTAAAACAGTTTTGTGTTTCCTTTTCAGTCTATTAGTTTCTTTTTTAAAGTCTGCTGCCACGGGTGCTACTGATTGAAATGCTATTTCGATATAAATATATACCATATAACTCATTTGACAATATGTTAACTCCACAGCGTAGCTGAAATACCACTAAAAAACAATTTTCCAACAATCAATCGACTAGGTTAAGATTTTGTGTTTGTTTTTGTTAATTCACCATAAGAATAACAAATTGACTGACAAGTGCTTTGTCATAGGCGAAAATAAAGTCTTTAAAATGTTTTCCATATCGATTGATGAATACAAATATAAAGTAAATGTAAGTCCAATAACATTAAAAATGCGAGGGACTGGTTTCAACAGAAGCACCCATCAAAGAGAAGAGAAAAACAATATTTAACATTAGACTTAAACAAGGACAGGCAAGCAAGACTGTTATGTCAACTATTGCAATGGCGATGATCGAATTCGCCCAATTGTTGATCATTACACATGTCTGTAGTCATCTTCTGTGTCTATTGTATGAAACCATGGCAAATAAAGATATGTATACACCAAGATAACAACAACTTAAGATGGCCAACTCTATTTCCATTTTTTTTTCTCCAAATAAAATTTAACAGATAGGGTATGTATGGGTAGAGCATGGTTTTAAATATATCTCCTCGCAAATCGGTATATTTTCACCCAATTGATACACGTGAAGCATTATTTCTTTGCGGCAGTTTTTCCATACTGGCAACTTGTTTTCCATCTCTCTGAAGATCAATAATGAATAGCGTTGTGGTGGCAGCTGATGGGATAATGAATAGAACTTTCTCTTCAGATTTTATAATGATAATCCATTACACCATTTGCCTCAACTGTCAATCTTACATCAATGTATAATACATTATATGAACAAAAAAACGGTCATTCAGTTTTTTGCCTATTTGTGCGATATTGTGTTGAAGGTAAAAACATCTTACCAAATGAGTCAACATAGTGAAATTTAAACTTGTTATAACTGTATGGAAAAAAAACAAAGATATAAATTATTTGAAAGACAGTTTTTTAGTTTTATATGTTGAGATGAAATGTGCACAAAAAACGGTACTGTATGTATAATGACAGCAGAAATTTGGCTTTTTCCTAAGTACAACACACTAAAAAATGAAAGCAGATAAAACAGTTAAAATGTATTTCCCATCTATTTTACGACTAGTTTATCTCTTTCATTTTCCCATTATTGCAAGTAATTCAATTTTTTTGTTTCACAATTTGTTGATGATATTGAATTGACCCATTCTAGCTATGTTTCGCAAATAATTATATATATATATATATTGTGAAATATACCAATTTGTCTATAAAAGAGCTTATCGTGTCAAATGTTAGTTGAATTCCCTTCAATCTGTGATTAATCTCTTAATATACAAACCAATCAACTGCATGTGGCGTCAGTGAGTGTATATACATTGGCAACCAGGACAACCAATACACAGATGATAATAACTGTCCCGCAAGACAACCATGCCAAACTGTCGATGCGCGTATATATGTACAGCGGGCAGACTGTTAATCCTCTCCAGCTACCTGGATTTAATTGATTGTCAAACACTGCTGTGAAATAATGTAGTCAAGATTTATCATCAACGTTAACGGTCTCTTTATTTAATTTTTTGAGGGTCTGCTCTAAGGCAAAGATCACTACCTCAACTTTTTTAATATGCAATAATATAAATATCGCAAATTGTCAGCTGAGGGAGAGGGGTAACCTTAAACGGGTCACAATACTGTTCTTTTAACCATGTTTCACCGGGCCATAATACTGTTGAATTAATAACCATGTTTCAAAGGGGCAAAATACTGTTGTATTAACCAAGGTATTTGTTAATGGATACTCATTTTATTTTCGTCTTTTGGAGCCCCATTGTAAATTTCATCATTTGTTACTAAACAAATATGTAATCGTTCGATGGCCAAGTGTTTTGAAATGGTGTTGCTTTTTAAATGCGCTAAATACCAATGATACCTTGGACGAATGGCGGCTGTTATTCATGATTTTTAATGAATTCTTCCGATTTTGTTCGACAGCATTTTAAGACTGTAGTTCAACCATTTGTATTATTTTCCCAAAGTATTCACACTGTAGAGCATTCAAGATAAGTATTTACTTAAAGATCATAAGTCGTGGCAAATTCTTTGTATGTCCCTTTCAGTTCAATCCTGGTTCAGAAACTTGGTATCCACGAAACGAAGATGCACAAAATAATCCAGATCAATAAAGGCCACAAGGAAATGCCACACACCATTCTCTCTTATGCTTTCAGACTTTACAAGATAGACACGAATCGTACAGGCTTTTCAGATGTCGCCATTGTTGACTTTCGGACATGTACCATTTACCACTGATAACGTACTGATTTTCTATCTCACGCCGGTTTTAATTACATTTTTTTCAAAACATGCAATAATAGTTTTATTTATTAAGAAAAAAAAAATGTAATTTTTTAAGATGTTCGCGCACATGTAAAATTCAATGGCGTAATTTTAACAAAGGTGCTATTGATCTGCATTCGTGACAAGGATGGACAATGACAAGCAAGTATTAGGTTTCTAATTGACTTTGGGTCTTATTTATGTCCGACATGTGTCGTGCCACAGGCAACATTCCATCACAAACTGTTCTCAGGAACAGCCGTAATCCACGTTTTATTGTCAGTAGCGGAGCGCCGACTTGATATTCAATCTAACACGATTGTGATTACATGTAAATAAATGAAACCACAACTGTAAAATGGAAATTGCACTCCACGGCATATTTTCTCTCATTAGGACTCTGATTTTACTACATTATTGAATTCTTATACCATCGGAATCTAATAAATGTTATTTACGAAGAAGTCATTGTCGTCTATGTTGCATTCTTCGTGGTCAAAATGAGATCTTTGTAGTCAAATTCGTGAATTTATGCGGTCGTATTAGACATAGCTAACACGCCTTTTCTTGAAAAATAAACTGGATGTACGCGTAGTCATTCAAGCTGGCACGGCGGTAGGATATAAAAACAAGTTAAACTACTTTCTGGCAAGTTGAACTATTACCAGATGAGGGCAATTCTGTGAGGTTCCGAGTCTGGCACAAACCATAGAGTAGATTATACTCGAATATCGCCACACAATAATTGATAGTAAGTAGGCCATAAGCATAGAACTCTTATTTACATATTACCAATTTAAGTGAGAGAGGTCAAGAAGGTGTTTTGTTGGTGACTCTGGCCTATACGATACGCGTTAGAACAACCTAGTCCTCTCGAGACATTCCGTGAAAGTACAAAGTGACAAATAACACGATATATGTCGTTTATGCCGGATTTATTCCTCCCATACATCCCGCCAAAGTGTAAAAATGTATGTAGAAATTCTGGGCTTGAGATCTTCATAATCCATTTATCGAGCTCATCCAGTTGAACAGTGAAACCCGCCACAAAATGGTGTGTTTGGGGCCGAAATATATCAGAAAGACCGACTCATAATCTCTAAAACTCAATTAAACTGAATGCAATAAAGAGTTTATAATCAACCTATGGTATAGAACGTAAATCACTCGAAGACACAGTATTGAAATCAAATGTACATTAAGAATATCAAAATACGCTGGTCTTTACTTGGGGATCTCCGCTCCGGGTCTCTCAGCTTGCTTGACCACTGGTCATCACAATCCTTCAAAAACAAGCGGCATAACTCTTACCATAAATCTCCCACAGCAACAATCGACTGAATTTCCTGTATATCACCACTCCGCGATAGATGAATGAATATGCACCACACTCGAGCATTTTGCCCAGCGCTATAGTATATTTTTAATGCAAAACATATATTAATTAAATCTTATACACACAACGTGGATTACGTTTATCAGTGGATTCGAACAATGCATGTCATAATGGTGACGACTGCATTACGCCCGAGATGATGTGCGCAACAAGCTCCGAGTCAGGCATACAAAGTAAGTTTTCCGTGGCTCTAAATAGTCCAGGGTGGTTTATTTAACACAGCAACCTCTATGAAGGACTGGTTTTGACAACATTGCTGGCGATGTTGTCACCAAGTTTCTTAAACGGATTGGTGTGTATCATAAAATATAATTTGTATCAATCATTGTAAATTATTAAAAATTGACAGAATTTTAAACACAATATTTACAATTTTTGATCCAAATTTGAACTATATAATATCTGGACATATTTAAAAGTTTTAAGACTTATGTATATAAGTCTATTTTATTTCTTTTTTTGGTGTTCACGGCGAAAGGTGCTACTGATCGGAGTTAAAATAAATTAATTATAAACATGTTCACTCCACAGCGTAGCTGAGATACCGCTGAATGTGGCGGAAATCATTAATCAATCAGTCAATTTCCCAACCAACAATGACAATACTGTCGCCATATAAATAGGTTTGAATCCATCTAGAGTGATTCGGTATATGAGTGAGTCACACTATGTGAGTCCGACAATCGCTTAGGTGGTCGGTATGAGGTGGTCTCATTTTCCCGGTGCAAAGTGTAAAATGGACCACCCGTAGTCCAAGCAAATATACAGACAAAGAAACAATCAATCAATAGAAAGGTTTAAAAGTGGATCTTTTGACAAACATTTGGTACATTATGGCTTACCAGACACTGGATTAGGATTTCAACTGACAAGCTGGAATGTTTCTAAACAATTTTGGAATGTCCGATGACATAAAACTGGTATAAATCACCAGTACACCACTTTAACCTCGATATGCCCTTCACATTGGCAAGAAAGACCAAGCTTGTGGTCTACACTGAATACTGATTTGAGCTTTAGGGGCTGAACTGCGTCAAACGTTTTCATAGTGTCAATATGTGTCAATATCGACTCCAGAAAGGCCCAAAAGCCCAACAATTAGACAGACTGTGTTTATCTGTCGTCATTATGGCGAAGAGGAACAACCAAAGATTTGTTCTCATTCTGTTAATATCGACCTTCCTATGTCCATACGTGTTATGGTCAATAGCGTGTGTTTGACCGTCTAATTCCAAGCCATTTGCCATATTGATCGGAAACCAAACTGTAGCCGAGTCCAGTTCAAGATCCTGATTGAATCTGCTTTTCCCGTCAGGCAAATAAACTTCATACTCGTTTGGATGTCGATAAGTTGAACATACAAGAAAAGTGGGTTTAAATAAT
>JARDVA010206616.1:0-10271 GCA_030265315.1 Mopalia swanii | reverse complement strand
GTAATCTGTTACAGCGCTATGTTACAGGTTGTCCTTATTTTATTAAATGAGACTTCCACGTATTTCAATGTTCGAACCTATATCAGAGGGACATTTATGACATCGTGCAACACGCTGCTGCACCTTGTCTTGAGAAGTTGACTACATGCAAGTCCTTGCCATAAGTAGGCTATACTATCAAATTGCTTAAAACAACACTAACCCTAGCGTACAGTTTACCGCCATATATTTCTAAAAAGAATCACACTGGCAAATAATCATCCATCTTCCCTAGGCAATTCTTATCTCGCCACTATGTTCTGGGATAGAGTTTTACGTCGGGCCTCGCCTTGTCTCGAGAAGATGATAATCATCTGATGTTCTAGGTAAACTCCCAGAGACAATTTTCTAAATAAACCTTAATCTCGAGTGGGGTATACCGCCATACTATGTATTCGCCCAATTAATGTTTTAGGAGCGGGTGAAGATGGAGGACGCCCGGGAGACAGTCGGGGACGTGTTCGGTGTGAAGAGAGCCACCAAACCTGACAGTCTTAAGGTAAACCTTTTTTTATATTGAAGGTAGTTTTGTGTATATCTTGAATAAATATAACCAATCAGAGATGGATGCGAAAGCAATCGCCATCTGCACTCGATAAACATTAGGAGTAGTCACTGTATTTACCATATTGTATGTAATAAGAAAGCTATTGTTCATTAGCATGCTATCTAATTAATTTATTTGTAATTAAGTATATATGTGTTTGGTTCGATGTATTGTTTGGAATATTTTAGAAAATAACCGAAAAATTATATGGAAGCATATTAATTTTTAACCACTCAAATCGGTATTTTCGTTATTTTGGGATAACACAAAATCATTCACTAACATGAGCCTTGTGAATTTCTCAGGGCTTTAGAAAATGCAAATTTAGGTTTGAAAAACAATTTGTTCTGAATCTAAAACATATGGAAACGGCGAATTCTCTACTCAATACGGACCCTGTTTGTCTTTTGATTCGGAAAACAAGAATGGCGACGGTGCAGGGTGGGGAGGGAGCTTCCTGTTGCTCTGGTGTTCTCAGAGCTCAGCTAAAGGGCAATATGAAGCCAACCTGTGTGTGGTGTCCTGTGATAGTCCTGTAGTTGTCCTTCATTGTCTTTTCTTTTTGCCAGTGGAGTCGAGGGGGTTTCCTTCACCCATTGGGCTAGCATGCACGCCGTCATGTTAGTGAAATAACATTAAGAACGGCGTTAAACCCCAATGAAACAAACAAACATGATGTCGACGGACGTATACCTACGAATTGATGCGTACAGAACATTGAAGGACTTCAGTGTGACATGTAGACAAAACAGCTTTAAATATGGACCCAATCAAACACTAACCAAATAAATTGTCCTACATTAAACTCAAATTGTAGAAAATTATTGAACGATGCAGGGGTACCTGTTAAAGTTCAACGGGTATGCGGAGCGAAAACACACAATAACAACCCAATCATTTCGGAAAACTCTTTTCTTCTGAGGTGGTATTTTTGCACTAAGAATGGTCTACTGGGGGTAAATTCATTAGTTATATTGTGTGCCACCATTCAAGCATGTCAATAAAACATATAACATAGAGTTAACGAGTGTAGAGCGGGCTACGATAGATCTCCTTATAATTCCCTCACAGAATAATCCTGCTCTTATGAGTCTAGCACACAATAATTATATCCCAACATTAATTACGACCACTTATGTAGGTAGGCCTTCTCACACTTAATTTTAGCCATGACCATTGTAGTATACTTTAACATTCTATAATAAATACTTCACGTAAAATTCTACCCAGCCTTAGAATTATTAAGATACTTACCCTGGTCCAGTAGATTATTAGTTTAAGTCTATTATTCTCTGTAAGCGTCTATATGTATTTGTACCGGCCTACTGTTATGTTATGCTCTGACTGGTTGACGACACCACACAGGCTCGACTTGGCCACCATATTTTTTTGTCGAGAAACAAATATTTAATAGACGTAGTACAGTGTACATATAGTCAACCCTTCCTGGTGTCTGAGTTGTTACTTTATAGAAATACCGAAGGAGTAAGAATTCTGGAAAGGTAAGAAATCTGCCTCATGCCAGATCTTTTTATTGGAATATGGACACATTCAGAACTGTCAAAAACACAGAATAAGTTGAGTTGATGCTTAACTTTTCTAAATATCGCACTATATATAGTTGCGATTTGTGATAGTGGGCACTTTAATCCAGTCAATATCCAAAATACTGAAAATATTTGGTCAGAGTTGGCAATACGGTAACCATTGGAAACATTGTATATGCTACATTGGTAATGGTTTGTTGGCTGTGTCAGTTTAAGCTAAACTTTACAGAATACGTTTTCTTTTTTCCTCAATTTTATGTTGGACGAATTCCGCCATCATATATAAGAATTAGCCTGGGCGTCAAAGAGACATCTAGATCAGTTTAACATTGATGTATCCGACGGATTTGCTTGTCTCAACTAGGATGATTTTATGTAGTCTGTACCATTCTCTGGTTGCAATCTAATAACGCCAGATCTCCTATGTACGACGCATGCATCTTGATACAATCACAGGACCACTCTACCTGGATGTCCTCAATATACATCTCTTGATCCGATCATTGTGCTACCCTAGCTGTATGTACTCAACATACATCTCTTGGTCCGATCACTGTGCTACCCTAGCTGTATGTACTCAATATACATCTCTTGATCCGATCACTGTGCTACCCTAGCCGTATGTACTCAATATACATCTTTTGATCCGATCACTGTGCTACCCTAGCTGTATGTACTCAATATACATCTCTTGATCCGATCACTGTGCTATCCTAGCTGTATGTACTCAATATACATCTCTTGATCCGATCATTGTGCTACCCTAGCTGTATGTACTCAATATACATCTCTTGATCCGATCACTGTGCTACCCTAACTGTATGTACTCAATATAATCTTTTGATCCGATCACTGTGCTACCCTAGCTGTATGTACTCAATATACATCTCTTGATCCGATCACTGTGCTACCTTAGCTGTATGTACTCAATATACATCTCTTGATCCGATCATTGTGCTACCCTAGTTGTATGTACTCAATATACATCTCTTGATCCGATCACTAGTGCTACCCTAGCTGTATGTCCTCTGTATTTATCTCTTGATCCGATCATTGTACTACTCTAGCTGGATGTCCTTAGTACAGATATCTTGCTCCGATGCTTGTACTACACTAGCTGTATGTATTCAGTACACATCTCTTGATCCGATGATTGTACTACCCTAGTTGGATGTCCGCAGTATATATCTCTTGATCCGATGATTGTACTACCCTAGCTAGCTATAGATATCTTCAGTGTACATCTCTTGATCCGATGATTGTACTACCCTAGCTAGATGTCTCCAGTATACATCTCTTGGTCTGATGATTGTACTACCCTCGCTAGATATCTTCAGTGTATACATCTCTTGATCCGATGATTGTACTACCCTCGCTAGATATTTTCAGTGTACATCTCTTGATCCGATGATTGTACTACCCTAGCTAGGTATTTCCAGTGTACATCTCTTTGGTCCGATGATTGTACTACCCTAGCTAGATATCTTCAGTGTACATCTCTTGATCCGATTATTGTACTACCCTAGCTAGATATCTTCAGTATACATCTCTTGATCCGATGATTGTACTACCCTAGCTAGATATCTTCAGTATACATCTCTTGATCCGATGATTGTACTACCCTAGCTAGATGTCTCAAGTATACATCTCTTGATCCGATGATTGTACTACCCTAGCTAGATATATTCAGTGTACATCTCTTAATCCGATGATTGTACTACCCTCGCTAGATATTCTCAGTGTACATTTTTTGATCTGATGATTGTACTTCCCTCGCTAGATATTTTCAGTGTACATACAAAACAAATTTGTATTTATCGGCTTTAATATCGTCCTGGAATTGAATGTAAGCCCGCCTAAGATCTATGTATGGCCAATGCAGTCTAACGCTTTGTTGACCCGCAGAATGTGTACATAAGTGTTATATTACAAACAAAAAAACAATCAATCATGGTTATTCTCAAATCGGTATGTATATTAAGACTACTGGGTGGTTCCGCTGTTTACCAAACCTTAACAAGAGAATCGATGTTTAGCTTTAGTCGACAGGATTATTTTGCTGTAAAATAAACCTTAAAATGAGAATCGATGTATAACTTTAGTCGACTTGATTATTTTGCTTTTAAATAAAACTTAATATGAGAATCGATGTATAGCTTTAGTAAACTGGATTATTTTGTCTTTAAAATAAACCTTAATATGAGAATCGATGCATAGCTTTAGTCGACTTGATTATTTTGCCGTAAAATAAATCTTAATATGAGAATCGATGTATAGCGTTAGTCGACTGGATTATTTTGCCGTAAAATAAATCTTCATATGAAAATCGATGCATAGCTTTAGTCGACTGAATAATTTTATTGTGAAATAAACCTTAGTATTCTATGAAAATTGAACAGGAACGTATTTTATCCCCACCGGAAAAAATCCGGCGAGAACCAGTTGTCCAGGTAACATTTCCGGTATAGAAGTTTCTCCTAGGCTTTTATAATACAGTTATTTCTGTGTACTCCTGCAAAAGCTTTCTTATATTTGAGTTTCTTTTTTACCTTATAAAGTTATTATTAATTTGTGTGACTTCCTTCTGACGATTTTGCGTGCGTGTTAAAATTTTCTTTTACATCACTGCAGTTACACATTTCGCTTTTTACCTTCTGACGGCTTGTCGTGTACATTCATTCGGCTAGATTGTAAAAAGTAATACTGCCTTCCTCTCCTATAGATAATTTCCAGCCCGTAATAATTCTGTGTGGTTGCCTGTCGATTGTTTCTCGTGTATAAGCCTATAGACAGTGCCTTTGTTATAATATTATACATTCACATGTAACAGTTTTTTCCTTCATATTAACATGCAGGTATTTTGTAAAACTATGATTAGCATTTTTTCTCCTGTAAAGATGGCAACAAATGTTATAAAGTAAAATAAAAAGGTATACCTAAGGTGGATTGACCACGCCACACCAACGTGAACATATATGACGTATTATCCATGTCTGGTGACTAACATTGTTTGATCTTACATTAAGTTAAAATCGATATTTTAAAAGTATATTTTAATACAATTTACGTGTATATGTGTGCATATTTGAATTTCAACGAAACACACATTGACTTCACCAGTATTCTACACATTCATACTTAAATATTAATTATATATCAAGCTTAATAGTTTCGGAAAATTCATGTCAAACTGATGGAACTTTTACAGATTGCACGTGATTTTTATTGTTTTGACAAATAAAAAATTATTAATTACAAAAAAAATTAATTTAAATCGAACTTTAGAATGATGCAAGGCACAATCATGCAGGCATATTCTATATCTATATATTACTATTTTGAATATCTGTCATAGAATTATCCAATATCATCTATATCTCAAAATGGTTCCATATAGAACCATACTCTTGTCTAAAGAACCCTCAAAGAAATATTATTTCTAAGAGTGTAGGGAGTTCTGGGTTCCAGTGATTCTTTTCTTCGACGACAACTGCTCTATTTTTGTTGTTTGATTGGGGTTTAACGTTGTACTCACAACTTCTCCGAGCTATTGGTCAGTGTGAGTGACGTGGAAGCACTGGTCGCCCAGATAATTATTGAGGATCGGAGCAATCGTCACTCCCGTTTGTTGTCAGTGTTGTTGAGGATGGTTTCCTACACCCATTGATCTGGCATGGCGTCTAATAAATAAAATAACCTTAACAACGAGCTTAACCCCGAATCCAACAAACTAGTTCTTTGTTTCTAGGAGCAGTTGTCGTCGGTGTAACATTGGTAGAAATAGGCTTAGCTATTGTCCTGAAGTTATTAACACAAGTTCAGTTTTTATTCTCAAATACGAACTTAGGACATTGCTAATAATATATTTGTGTGTGTTCCAAAGACACTGAATTCCTCCAAGAACCAATAATCAATTCTGAATGATTTGTTTGGTTTTTCCAGATGTTTTCAAACTGGAAGGTGCCGAGTCGCTTTACTGATGACGACGGTATCAACGTAGACCTACTCACAGGTATAACTTGTTAGGAAATATCAGATTGTAAAATAATTTTAAAAAAGGAGACATAAATAACATATAAACCTCTTTACATTCTCATATGTATCTTGACGTATCGTTCTGACTGTATTATGTAGATTATATTTCTAAATCATAAATAAATAAAAAAAATTGAAAAAGCATTGTCAATCTTTGTGGACAAAATATAAAAGCTTGATAGCTGTTCCTTTAACGCTGTTCTTTAAATGTTCTTAAAACATGTTATAAATTAACCATGGTACCTCGTAAAAGTACATGTAAGTGTAGCTCAGGAGTTCGGTTTGTTTTTAAATTTATTTAAATAATAATTTGTTTTTATATCTCCTATTAAACGAAGATAAATAATTTTTTGTTTGTTATTTTTTATGTTCAGAGAGAGATAAACCAGCCACATCAAGACGTAAGTATTCACCTGAGATGTAGCACAGACACTTGTATCTAGCTAGTAAACATCCGCTACCAGTGGCCGGCTTTTGTCATTGATTGCCTTATATATTACAGAAAGACAGGAAACGAACTTTTGCAGCAACTCCTACAATCGAGATATATCAACAAATCAACCAAAATAAAACTCACCTTGAATCTTTAACATACCCGCCGGCTTACTGGCAGGTGTCATTTTGTAAAACTAAACATAGATGCCCTTGCTGATGTCAAAAAGTTTGTAATATGGACATTATGGAGCTTCGCGGCCACTTGTCATTTTTTAAACTTCGAAATTAACCAGCGCGCTTGCGCAGCCCTCGAGACTTCCGTTCTATAAGACACGCCTTGACAGCACTGGACTCTCCTTATTTGGAAAAATGGCAGGTGGCGGCGAAGCTCCTGAATGTCCATATTACAAACTTTTGACGTCAACAAGGGCATCTATGTTTAGTTTTACAAACTGACACCTGCCAGTAAGCCGGCGGTTCCAGGTGTGTTTTATTTTGGTTGTTGTTATATGACGATTGTGGGAGTTGCTGCGAAAGCTCTTTTCCGATCTTTCTGTAATATATAAGGTAATCAATGACAAAGCCGGCCATTGGCAGCGGATGTTTACTAGCTAGATACAATTGCCTGTGGTTATAGCCATATAGTGATTATGTTATACTAGGCCGTTATTACAAACAAATGAATACACAGTAAAACCAGAATTGTTTTCCTCAATTTTCCTTCGCTGAACGGCACTAGTTATCAAAACTCGTCTACCTCTGAACAAAATTTATTATCTTCATTCCTCGATATTACTGTTCCTCGTCCACAATCTAGATCCACTGAACGGTAGGCCTCAACCACACTGTTGGGTCGCTGAACAATAACCCTCATCCACAATCTCCAACCACTTAATAATATTCCTCAACCAACAACTTGGGCCTGTGAACAATATTCCTTATGTATAACATTGTGTCACTGAACGATATCCCCCATCCATAACCTCCAACCGCTTAACAATATTCCACGTCCCCATGTTTGACCCACTGAACAATAGTCCTCTTCCAAATGTTTGGGCCCGTAAGCAATTTTCCTCACCTACCATCCTGGGCCAAAGAACATTATACCTCAGCCATTAGCTTGAAACACTTGGCTATATTTCTCATCCAAAAGCTTGAGCCACAGAACACAAATCTCCCAAAATATTGGGCTCGTGAGCAATATTCTTTACCTGCAATTTTAGGCCAATGAAAAATAATCCTCATCTACAAGCTTGGACCACTGGCCAATATTTCTCATCCACAAGCTTGGACCACTGGCCAATATTCCTCATCCACAAGCTTGGACCACTGGCCAATATTCCTCATCCACAAGCTTGGACAACTTACCAATATATACCTCATCCACAAGCTTGGACCACAGCCCAATATTCGCCATCCACAAGCTTCCTAAACACTCGTCTTACAATAGACAACATACAACATATAGCAAACCGCCCTGAAATTATGTTGTAGTTCTCGCTTTGGTCACTATTAACAACTTGAACAAGTTTCTGTTTGTTTCCGCTTCAGTTCCTCGTATAGAAGTGAAGCGTTCCCAATCAGTCAGTGGAAGGAGGGGTAATTTGCCGAGAGTACGAGAGGCCAGTGTCTCACCAAGACGTCTGTTAACAGGAGCGAGGAACAGGGATATGGTAAGGGTGTTGTTATCATATTTTGCTAGCTTGATATCGTTAAATGTTTCAGTTTGGTCTACTCCCACATAAACCAAATCATGCATGTGTTGCTCATTTTCAAACCTAAATAAACTCCGTCTTTCCACTTTCACACCACTATAAATTTTCGAATAAATCATATTTTGTCGATATTCACACCGATGGCACCCATTTTGGAGGTCAAGTTTTGCATTCATGCACAGGGGAAGACATCCCATTTACACACATTCACACTGTGGTAATCCCGTTTTGCACGCTCATACCAGAAAAATGCCGTTGTCCTCCCATTCACACTTGAAAAAAAATCATTTTTTCCACAGACACGTTTCGCTCACATTCACCCTGAAATAATCCGGTTTTACTCCCGGTTTTAAACATGCCGTTTTGCACACATTCACAATAGGAAACCCCATTTTGCCTACAATGGCACTAAAACAAATTCCGCTTTTTAACATTCACACCTAAAGAAATCCACATGTGCACACATTCCTACATTGCCCACATTGGGACTAGAAGAAATCTAGTTTTCCACACTTAAGAAATACCGTTTGACACACATTCACACATATCGAAATACCATTCGATGGTATTAAGTGTGCCAACATTCACAATTAAAAAATATAGTTTTGCACACTTTCACAGTTAAAGAAATACCGTTTGACAGATTCACATATAACTAGATACAATTTTGAACACATTCACACTTAAAGAAATACCGTTTTGCACGCATTCACACTTCAAGAAATACTGTTTTGCACACATTCACACATAACAAAATACCATTTTGCCAAGATTCACACAGAAAGAAATACCGTTTTGCACGTATTCACACCTCAACAAAGCCCGTTTGCACACTTTCACACCATAAAAAACACATTCTGCACGCTCATATCATGATATCAGACGAAAAACCGTTCTCCCCAAATTCACACTTAAAAAATTACCGTTTTGCACAAATTCACACCAACAGAAATACCGATTTGCAAACATTTACACCTAAATAAATACCTGTTTACTAACATTCACACCTAAATAAATACCGCTTTGCAAACATTCACACCTAAATAAATACCTGTTTGCTAACATTCACACCTAAAGATTACCGTTCTGCACACATTCACCCTTAATGAAATACCGCTTTGCACACATCCACCCCAGCACACATTCACTCCTAATGAAATACCGCTTTGCACACATCCATCCCTAAACAAATAGTTTTGCACACATTCACCCCTAATGAAATACCGTTTTGCACACATCCACACCTAGAGGAATAGCGTTTCTTCCACATTCACACCTGATGAAATACCGTTGTGCACACATTCACGCCAAACTGACTAAAGAGATTTTGTTTTGTACGCATTCACACCTGAGTAGAGAGCACCTAATTAAACTCACTTTCATACTTGAAACCCGCTTTCCCTTTCGTTGGCAAATAAATCTCAAGTTCAGGTAAAGAAGTCCCGTTTTGCACACTTATACAACTAAAGAAATCCTTGTTTTGGGCACACACCTAGAAATCCTACTTTACCACATTCATGTGTTTTACCAAAATATATCGCTTTGATTGGTGCCATGCTTCAACAAGTCATTTTAGCTTGCCATAACGTGGCGAAGGAAATGGAATGTCTGCGGTGTCGGTGTCCCCTTAAACATTTATGTTAAGCTAATTCCATTGATATCCTAGTCCTACCTTTCAAGTTAAGCGTTTTTGTTTGGCTCACTGATACATAAGTTAGGGTTATTTGTAGAGTTCCTTTTGCTGCACTCAAGTTTGATAAAGAATTGTTTAGTTTACAATTTTTGTATAACTTAAGTTATCAATGACATGTTTTTAATACTTTGTTAAAGTGAAACTCCGGACTGCAATAAAATACATATAGGTAAAACAGGCATAATTTCTTGTGTTTAATTATGCTCTCTAATTTTATAATAGAGCTATATCCATTTTATAATTCGATCTTCAACATTGGG
>JARDVA010206506.1:0-10273 GCA_030265315.1 Mopalia swanii | reverse complement strand
GATCAGTGCTCTAACGAAATGTTCATTTTTCGACCCCACCCATCTTTAAAGGCTTGTCATATTGGTTGTACAGATTTGATTGAAATGAAATTTTTGTACATAAGTTGTGAAAGGATTTCTCAAAAGCATAACACCAATCCTTAACTTCTGCATTGTTTAGTTTTTCTTTTATGTCGTTGCAAACAGGTGGTATCGTTTCTTTTGGACACTAGTTTATATCCGGCACTAAAATGACGAAGAAACAAGCACAAAAGTGAGCAAAGTTCATCCGTGTAATACCCCCACTACGGGATGTTAGTTGTTGAAATGTACGAATAATATACTTGACGGCCATGCATTTTATTGCACGGAAATATAAGGCATAGGAGTGTACAAATGGACCAAAACACATGCACATCTAGATAACATAACATTGTGTAACAGAAAGCAATGGTGAAGGCAGAATGAAATAAAGTATAAGAAATATATGTATTCTGACAGGAATTGTGACATGCTTCCAGAGTATGGTTTGCATATGTGTGCGCAAAATGGTCAATAGCAAGCTTTTGTTAAAATGGTGGGTTAGCGTGGGTATAATAGGCAACAACTGTTTTGATTTTAAAGACAAATATTATTAAGATTATATCAAAATTACATTCGTTTAAGAATAATATGAAAGGAATATGTTATTTAAAACTAACAGTAAGCACAATAAAGTTAGAAGCCGCACACGAAATCTAAGGTGTTGAACCTTTGACCTTTTATGATGACGTTGAACTTTGACCCAGCCATCCAATTTTTGCACGTCACACATCCTTGTTATACGGTGCCCGCTGCTACGAAGGTATGCCATAAAGTAGAGTGAAGGCAAATGACGGATTGATGTACTGACAGACATCAATACATTGAGGACTTTTGGAGGAGATAGCGTGAAGGCAAATGGCGGACAGATGGACGGAAAAACACACTTCCAAGAATGTTACTTAAATAACACCATGACAGTATCATTACAGTGCACATTGCCAATATGTCAGCTGGTAACTAAAACAAATTTGAGCTCGATACATTGAGTACTTTTTTATATTGACATTGGAATATTACAGCAGGTAGAGTGGAGGAAAAGAACAGACGGATTGGCGGACATATACTTCCCAGAATGTAACATGATACGCATCATGGCAGTCCACAGTCCCAATATGTCAGCTGTGAAATGAAATAAGTTTGAACTCGATACATTGAGTAGTTTTTTTTAGATAATTCGGAATATGACAGAAGGTAGAGTAACGGCAACTGACGGACAGAAGAACGGACAGACAAACTTCCAAGAATGTTACATGAATAGCACTATGACAGTCCACAGCCCTAATATGGCAGCTGTTAAATAAAATAAATTTCAAGCCGATGCATTGATTACTTTGGGAGATCGAGCTCGGAATATAACAAGGGGTAAAGTGGAGACGGACGGATGGACAGACGGACGGAACCTATTTTAAGATACCCCGGGTATAAAAACCAATATATTGGAAGGTTGACTACATCATGCAAATCGTCCATCTATTTTTTACCTGAAAAATTGTTGTCTTCAAGCCATTTGTGTCTGTGAAAACTGGGGCAAAATCCAGTTTCAAATTCCGTGACAATACCTTTCTAGCCCCAGTACTGCAAATCAAGTCCAGTAAATCCGTACTGGCATAACTGCAAATTCGCCGTTATTTGGACAGATTTCTGGGCTATGGTGTTGGGTTAAGTGCGGTTCGTTGTTACGTTAATGCATGCTTGAAATTTATGGGATTTTAAAGACTATCGTTACGCGTTGAAAAGCAATTTAGCTTCAACTGGAGAGACTCGTAAAGCAACAGTTGGCGGATAGTTTATCAATGACCAAATTATTTAAGCATACAGTCGATACTGGTGTTAGGTCCATGTTTTGTCAAAACATTCGTTGGCCGATTTTAGCTGTATCTGATTAAAGTGGTCAACATTTTGACAATAAACGAGTTCGATTAATGGCTGACATAATTTTTGTTTTTTATTCAAGCTGGAAAATTAAAATAAACAAAAAATAATTTCTGTATTAATAATATAAAGTGGATGATACAAACGTCAGGGTTTAAAATGTATGTTAGGATATTGTCTGCATAAGAATGGGGCTTGCTTAGACGTACATACATACTTTGTATGACAATACTGCCATTTGTTTAGATTGAGTGGGATCTAATCTCGTGCTCAAGGGTATTTTGCTCAAGGGTATTTTGCTAACATGAAGACGCCGGGATTGTCAATTCCCCACTGTCCCTTGCTGAAATACGGAGGCCAACCAAGAGGAAAACTCGTAAAAACCACCCCACCGCAAATGTCGGAGGCACATCTTGCACCTCACTCAGATACCGGAGTTCGACAGAAGGACTCAAACCCGAACATCGAAGAAGGATTAGTCATCCGACAGAATGCAAATTAAGTAAACAAAGCGCTGTTTTCAACTAAGATACATTTCATAGGTTTGGGGGGCAGATGGAAAATTTCGAGCCAAGTGACGGACCGGATTTAATACAAAGTGGAGTAATCTCGTTTAAATGGCGAAGGAACTGTACCTGTTGTAAGTTAGAGAGCGGGGATTAATGGTACATGTGAAACGGCAAATCTTTATTTTAATGAATTTACATACACGGAAATGGGCGAGCAGCTCAATCTTATGTGTGCGGATTGCTCAACTGCATGAATGTGAGGAGAAGCGCTAATAATTACCCAATGAATAAGTGAACACATGAAGTCCTGTAGTATCAGATCAGTTTGCAATACCCAACTTTAGACATACACTTTAAACAAGAAATGGCAGTCAACACTATTGACAAGTAACGTAACATCAAAGTCTCTCAATATCCCTTAATTCCAATAAATAGATTCTCCGCAGGAAACGAAGATATCACGCGTTACGAATCTACACCAACATATAGCTTGCGTCGGAATTCTCGTGCTCAGGTATGTAGGTGGACTTGCATTGTCTGGTGGGTTAAAAACTTACTTCGAAATAATCCTTCAGCTTCTTTGCTGGGAAGTGTGCGTATGAAGAGGGGGTGAGGGGGGATTTAGAGCGAATGTCAGTAGGGAGCAGTCTACCGTTGGAAATTGTACAGTATTAGAAAACAAGAGATTATTCTAAGCATGTCTTAGCGGAAATATAATATGAAGTAAATGAATGCTCCTTACCTTTTAAATAGGTAAAGTTTCCCTGTTTAATCTTCTCCTGAATGGCATAAGCTTTTTGCCTGGCTCGGTAGAAGAATTCAGAACCAATATCTAAGTAGGGATACTCGATGGATAAATCCTTGACAATAATGCGACCGTCCCTTAGACGGTACGAAAAAGGGCAAAATAGCATATAGTCCTTGAATTCCAGTTGATCATAGCAATTACCTGCACCAAAAATATCCGGGTCTCCTTCAACCATATTTCTGACTAAAGAATACAACAGATACTCTGACTGCAATAGCTCTGGTTCCTGTTCACTTCGCATCCAAATTCTGGTAAGGAGATTTGCACGGTTAACGGCGACATCAGCTTGAGCCTTGAATCGCAAAATACCGTACTGTTTTACCACACCATCTCCTAAATTTATACCAACTCCAGCGGTGCAGTTGTCTTTATTTTTCTCATATTCCTCTACCTCCTCGAGGAACTTTGAAACAACGTCCTCATCTTTTTGGACAGGTGGGGTTTCCAATTTACCCGTACTTATTTCATATTCCACGCCATTTGCGTAAGTCCCATCCGATACGTTGAACGATGTGGTACAAGCAGTTTTGCCCGCAAAAATCCGCAAGTACATGATAATAATCAGAATTTGGCGGGCGTTCAATTCCAGAGTTATCGACATATTCATCCAATACTGTCAGAACTATCAAGTATGGAATAAAAAGCGGAAAATTTATGTAACTTCCGTCAAGAAAAACACATTTTGACGTTGATATATTTTGCTTTGTATAATTCAAACCGCGCATTCGATTTACGTTTACACGAAAATAATTTCCTCAAATTTGTTTTATCATGTTGGTTTAGACCTTAATACATAAGATTCTAGTCTATTGCAACAGATATGTTAAATTGAACAACAAACAGGCGTCATGAAGTATTATATTCCATAGCATGGAATATTTAAACTCCGGTGTATTTAATCAATACCTTCGTTCGCGGATGCGAGAGTACAAATGGACAACCACAGAATTCGTAACCTCGCTGACCAGGCCTAACAGGAGTAATGGGCTGTATCGGATGCACGGTCTCCTACGTCTTCGTTGGTGTTAATCCTGAAGTTCCCGTGTTAAAGGAAACACAAATCGTTGACGTTTACGGCTTCCAGTCGATGGGGAGACTAACACTTGCGAATGAACAGTCGGTCAGGGAGGATAGAGCAGCGACGTCACCTTGAGCATCGGATCATCTGGGATCGAAGTCACTCTCTGCTTTCACCTGGAAAGAACAAAGAGAGGAACGTGAAGTCACTAGGCATATCTGGGAAGCAATGTAGTTGGCGGTCTAATTGCCAACGGCCACATGTATTGACCCATAGACACAATTCATGTCTTAACATTCCAGCGCCCTGCCTCCGTACGTGCTGTCTGAGGACCCGAGGACGCTGTGTTAGCTCTCAATGGAAAACAGATCTCGTCGACAATAAAATTGGACTGAAACTATTTAACTCACCCAAGAGATCAACAGATTGATTGCGGGATTGATCTACAGATTGTATCTTTAGAATTGGCATTGATTTTGTCGAGCATTTCTGGAAGAGAGTCAAGAAAAAGAATACATAAAAATCTCAAATGGATCTTCATAATTAATAAAACACGTAGAGCTACACGGCGTGTCGTTAATTTTTAATAATTTATATTGTATGAGATCGACTGACCCAAACAGCTGTTCGGTGTTGACAGAATGGGAGTGTTCATTGGCTTATACAAGGACAGCATAGTAACTAAGGTGTTATCGGCGAAATATAATTATACATTTATCTCTCATTTTCTTCTGCTCTAGAGGTTAGCAAATATTTGAAGCGAGAAGGTAAATATCTGATTGCCAAGTCCAGACTTGTGTATCACATGTATAAAAAGTAATTTTGGAACTTTAGTTTTATTTGTCCAAGACTTGTGTATCACATGTATAAAAAGTAATTTTGGAACTTTAGTTTTATTTGTCCAACAGGTAACAGGAAGTCAATTTGTTGTGGTGATTGTAATGTGGCTTGTGGTTGTCTTATGACAGTGATATCCAGCATGGAACTACGAACAAACCCAATAAGTACACCGTATTAGGGTTTTTTTGCAACAAAAGATGTACACAAAGAACCTTATTTAAGCGTTCGTATAGTTTTTAGTGTATTTTAGCGGACGCAAAACTTTAAAAAATACCCAAGATAAAATCACTGTATGTCGCTCAATCTCGTAGAACTTACCACAGAGGCAGATTATATCCGAAATGGCACCTGTTAAAGCCTATGACAAAAATTATATGTGTTGTGTTAGTTTATTAATATTGCTGAACGAGTGTTGTCTTTCCCTTTGAAATTAAAAAATCCTTAATTTATCATTTATACATGAACAATAAACTATAAAAGTGGAGTGGGTCTTTAAATAGAACCGCGGATAATAGGGGGAGCATGTTCCACTAACTCTAATAACTGTGTTACAAACGGGCATACATGTTAACTGTTAGGTTGGCGTTCTTTGTGTTGTTGTTGGTCCAACGTCGTGCTTAAGGTTATGGCATTCATATGACGGCCTGTAGCTCAATGGGTGGAAGAAAAACCTCATCGATGCCACAGGCAACAAACATACAAGACAGGACAGACTCAAGACACAATTGAATACAATGACAGCACAACCACATCGGCCTATTGACGCCCATTATATCGGGTTATTCCAGGGCAACTTCCCTCATGGTGAGATTGCGATCTGGTGCATAAGTACAACATTACTAAAATTCATCTACTCTTTGAATGATATTTAAAAGCCTTCCATTAATTCGTACACTCTTAGCAATAATGGTTCTTTAGAGAAGAAAATGGTTCTACATGGAGCCAGGATAGTTTAAAATGCAACCATTGGGACAAAAACGGTTCTTCAATATAATAAGATAATGAGAAAAACATGAAACAGCTGCTGTGAGGGTTCCATACAGAATTAAAAACGGTTCAACAGAGCCATAACTGAAGAAGCTTAAAGGGTTGCATTAGAGCCATATTTTTCTGAGAGTGTATCTTGTTTAAGGCGTGTTGTTGTACTGCACTAAAGCTGCCACTGTATCACATTTGTTTTCTATTGTTCAACATATACATGTATTTTAAAGATAATCACAACCTCAATCAAATTATTTTAACATTTAATGTCAATCCATAGAACTACAGTTGAATGAGATCATTTTATTCTAATTGATAAACACAGTTTTTCTTGTTGGAACGCCTAAATTATTTCTGCCGTCTCTCAAAGAGTTGACAGATCCCACCAATATGTAATTAAAGCGGGGAATATTTCCAGGTCCATTGACAACTGAATGTCATATTTGAGGACTCCTATTTTGTAGACCTTTGCTACAAAAAGAGACAAGCATCAGTCATTACATAGTACACTAGCGAGATCGTCCAGATACGACATGCTATATCCTACATCATATATTTTAATAATGTGCATATACATATATATATAAAGAAATGGTAGGTTAACTTGGCATTTAACGATGTGCCCTTCGTTGATTCTGTCATACCATATATGTAACATTATAAACACCGAACCGTGTATGTTGTTGTAAATATTTGTAACTTTTACAAATACTGGCATTTGCGAGGGTAAATGAAGACTCATTAACACATTGTTGTTGGTAATATTAGTTGGTGACGGGCACCGTGCCAGGTGTTCCCTCGCGAAAGGTCCGTACAGAATATTTTGAGCTGATGTTAAATCTAAACGCATACTTAATTAAAATTCTCGTGTGTGGGTGTCCGCCATATTGTTAATTTTTTTTTTGTTAAATAAAAAAGACGGATACTGTTCGGCGGCCTTTCGGTCATTGGACTCGCAGCATTAATTATATAGAATCTTGAAAATGACTAATTGTTCTCCAAGTAAATGAGTCAGATAGTTAGTATAATATAAACTACAAGTATAATAAAAGAGTAATACACCACGGCACATTGAATTGAAATTAATATTCACGATGACAAACAAATTACAAGCTATTTTCCACATTAAAAACAAAGGACAAGATTTGCAATTACAGTGGAAGCGTCATTTATTTTCCAACAAATCATCTTTCAATGTCTTTTAGTTTTTATAGCTGAAGTGTCGTAATGGTTTTTCTCAAAGATTTGACAGACATGACGAAGCTGTGTGATTAAAATTAAATGGCATTTCTCCTACTGATGATTTTTGACGATAAAAGAACCAGTGCCTTTTTTCACAGTAACACACGTTTGACTACAGCTTTTGCAGAAATTTAAAAACAACACAGATAGTAACTGTCACGAATTTTGACACATGCAGCATTTGCAATTATCCGCTTAAACCTGAGTGCACAAACTTGTCTGGCCATCTGTGAATCCTGGCTTAATAATGTATGCTACCATTACATTTTCTCATATCACACTTTGGTATTACCCGACGTAAACGTCTACTGAAATAATACATTTTTCCTGATGTGGCATTTACATTAGTCTTCATTATATTCCTTGCCTAAAATAAAAGAAATGTGGTGTACAGAGTTATCCCTTTATATTCTGCTAAGCCATTTTGTGGCAAACGCAAGTATTTCTTAACATATTTCATCATCATACATCTGGGTGTAAGGGAATCTCTATGATCTGTTGGAGAAAAAAATGCCACTAAATTTAAAATCCACACATTTCCCAAAGTTGAATATTAGGTTTTGGCTGACCGGTATAGTATTGTAATACTGCCTATCAAATTGATTCGATCTGATTGGCCAAAACACATCATGATACAAAACATCAGGTGTACCATGAATTCTAATTGTGACGTGTAAAACCCTTGTTTATTGCAGCGTGGGACATATCATTTAGTTTGCTCCTTGTAAAACTCTTCTATCTGTCATGTGAAAACAATGTCCAGTAAAACACAAACACAGCCGCCAGGTAAAAACGTGTTCTATGATAGCACACCGTCTCGGTAAGAATAGAAATTTCGACAATATCAACCACTGATAAAACCAGCCAGAAATATTGGGACGAGTGCACTACATATAAGAAAAGAAGTACTTAATATGAGGGAAAGGAACATTTTTTAAACCTCGACAATTGCAGACCTGCCTACCGTAGCAGAAATGTATGCGTAAAACACTCATTTTAATGGGTATCCTCTTATAATGGGTATATTTGTGATAAATCATAGCATAAAATTTGAATTTCTGTGAGTATTTTGATGGTCTATTGGTGTATTCAACATAAAATACGTGTCAAACTAATCCAGGTAGGCAGCTCTGCAATTGATCAAATATCTCAAATTAGGTCAACAAGGAATGTGGTGTGAAAAATATAATACATTTACTGCTGATTTGATAGTGTAACGTTATTATTTTGTCAGATATACATTGGATGTCAAGCGTTTCGATGCTTCTTCTCAAAACGTTATACTTCTTTTGCTATATTCATTGTTCATTCGCCAGTGTTTGAGTATAACTACTACTTTTACTCTAACCCTTTTGAATATAGGTTAGCTTGATTTAAAAACGCTTTCGCATAAATCGATCTTTTCTTCTTTAAATATAAAGTAGTAAATTTGTGACGTGGTTGTCCTTATGTTTCTTAAATTAGGTTTTTGAAACATATTTTGTTAATATATCTAACAAAGTTAACAACGAATAGCAAATGCATGAGAGCACTGATACATAGCAGAATGACGACGTCACAGGAAAAAAGGTTTTATTTAGTTGCTGTGAAATACCACTTTTTTTCTTCTATTTCATTGACAATAAAACACAATTGCTAAGGCCTTGTGTTATGTTTAATGTTCCACTTCTAAAGGCTTTCAAAAGAAGGCAGCAGCTGTTGTTTTATACATGGACAACAACCACTCGGTTATATTGTGTATTTCTTCTTATATCTACGAATTTAAACAGCAATTCTATTTTACTTCAGACTCACATTAGATAATCTAATATTTATAAATAATCTCACCAGATATTGCAATTATTTGCATGCACAACCCTCAGATGGCTACATGTAGTTGCATGTACACATTTCATTTGATTTCTCATTTTGATATGATATAAAATAGCATTTCCATTTACCTATCCTCGTCATTGTTTTTTATTATTATATATGAACTAAAAACCTCTCATGCTGATATGCACCAGATGTTTTGGACAATAGAGCAGAATAGAGCACACATGCACAGCCTAACGGGAATTTCATTATTTGTGGCAGTTATCTTTCAAAGATACTGGAACCGTACAAATGGCACTGAGTTAATTGTTATACGTTTGTTAGTAACAGCGTTTACTCCTATTCCCGATACTAGGCAAACCGGACGGACCTTAACATTATACTTCCAATAGCGCTAAATACTAATTCCCGAATCCAATCGTGTTTTTCAGCCTGTTGTCATTTTGTACACGTAGAACTAGCTTAAAATAATATTACTCTAGCCGATCCCGGACCACCAAAAACTATTTTCAACATGGTACGTTACAGGACATGGTATTAACACTACTCGGGGTATGAAGGAATACCACGGTTAAATGTTTTATATAACACTATATCGACCACTAGCGGTATACTTCGCAGACACTCGAAGCCAAGTAAACACGTACTGCGAGAAAATGTTTTCTAAGACAATAAAATCATCCGTTGCTGAAATCAATAACGAGCGTCGTGTGTATTTGGTTGGCCGCGGACGTGATACCAACGCGTTAATCACCGCGATTTTACGCGATTTGAAGTACTTCATACCTAGGCTACTCCGCAGTATTGATTAAGTCAAAGCACAGCTAAGTGATACAACCAAATAACTGTTTCACCGCAGTATAAACAGTTAGCAACTTTGTTTCGAAAACATTTGTATTTGTAAAAAAAATATATAATACAGTTAACTGTTTTCTCCTCATGTAGAACTAAATGATTATGTAGTTTAATTTAGACCCTAAGATCATCAGAGATAGACAATAAAGAAATGACCACCATTAACATTTCATTAAAACCGCCTAAAAAATGTTTAAAACTTTTTTATTTTACACTCTTACCGAAATAAAATCGGTCAGACCGCAACAACAACAACACATGTTTAACGCT
>JARDVA010206395.1:0-10274 GCA_030265315.1 Mopalia swanii | reverse complement strand
TCCTGAGCGTATGAGTTGTACACAGGTGAATTGTTTTAGTAAACATAATTTTGAGACATTGTTCAGAATAGGTGCTATACAAGTTATACAACTTATATACAACTTACTTTTTTGAAATAGTTATTTTTCTTCATTATGGCTGATTTAGATGTGCTTAAATTTGTTTATAAAAATATCGCAATAGTATCGCAATAGGCCTTTAATATCGCAATAGTAGTTGGGACTATCGCAATACTATCGTGATAGTCATATCAGCATCAATAGTCACTTGTCTTATCTTTATCTTAAATGTAGATGCTGAAACTCACCAGGGCACCTGTTCCTCTGTATTGGTTGCCATAGTGATTAGCAGGCGGCATTTCAAATGTTCCTGTTTGTCTCTGTGTAATATGGGTGTCGTTTATCTGTTTGTTCAGCCACTGAATAACTGTCAATAAATCATTAAATAACAATTACCACTCATAAAAACCAAGAAAAATATCAATAAATGGGTTTTCCACTTTTGGTAAATTTTTTGTTCAGTTCAATAGCAGGTTTGTTTGTCTGTTTGACTGAGGTTAAATATCGTACTAAAGGGTATTCACTTATATAATGACAGATTGTCCACTTCAAATTGTTCCATGCCAAATTACGGTGATAACTGTGCAGATTGTTTGTTTTGTTTGATTGAGGTTTAACGTCGTACTCAAGGGCATTTCACTTACATGATTGTTTGATTGGGGTTTAACGTCGTACTCAAGGGTATTTCACTTATATGATGACGAATTGTCCACTTCACATTGTTCTATGCCTAATTACAGTGGAAACCGGGCAGAAGTTTGGAAACTAGCACATCAGTATTAAATTTCTTATAGAGAATCATTGGAATACAAAAGTATAGAATCTTTTTTCTGCTGTAAACAATTTAAAATCTTTGCTATGGAATATCCATGACTTACCATTCTCATTAGTTTTCAATAACTGTCGGCTCTCATCTAACTTCTCCATTGTGGTCTTTAAATCACTGCTCAATTTTTCATTCTGTTGAATCACAACAAATTATTGGTTATTTGACAGATTGGCGTTTACACCCCTGGAAAAAATGTGAAATTTCTCGCGACCACTAATTTTCAGGTTAAAAATTTCTCACCAGATTCTACATACAGCGATTATAGTTCAAAAAAAAATCTTAAGCATCATGTACTATAGCATTAACTTTTATGCGATAAATTCAACTCTTTTTGGTTTGACATCAATATTGAAGTGGGTTTTATAAAAAAATTATAATTAACAAAATTTAAAAAAAATATATATATATACATATTTTTTTTTTTAATTTCTCACCAAACGTAGGATTTCACGTGACTCCTGTTCGCATGATTTTCCAGGCATGGGCGTTTAATGTCATTTCACTTAAATGATGATGCATTATCCACTTTTTATTTTAATATAGTGTATAATCCAAAAGAAATCTTGTAGAAACCATGTTTGGCTCTCTCATTAACCTTAATTCCACCTATAAATTAAATCTGGCTGTGTGTGCATCCATAAATGCGGGTTCCCAAATATTTGTAACAAGTATTTTAAAAACATAGGGTTTTAAAAAATATCAATCTAGAAGGGATTTCAATGAGGAGATGATTAAAGCACGCAAAAAGAAAAAATATTCAATATTTCACATCAAAGCATCGTACATCCTCATTCAATATCAATTTTGGTTAATCACAATATAAAAACACTCAGCTAAATACATAAGAAGTCAATTAAGGCATGACGTGAAGCATTGTCAAATTAGGGAATAACCATGCTGTATTTGGTGGTTGGCCGCCGTTAAAACTAGGTTTTTACGGTCACAAAATTGAGTTTTACCGGCGACACGTTAGTTGAGCCAGTAAAACAGATATTTGCAAGATTTGCGGCCGTTAATCCTACATGTAGGTCTTATGGTTCCAATATAAGTCCAACAGCCAATCAGATTGCAGAAATAAACTAAATTGGATTAGAATCTTAATTCCGTTTTTATACAAAATTCAATTTTTAGTTATTAAAGGTTACAGATATGTAAATCTCTGTAATACTCAATTATCTAATGATTTTAGCATGCAAAATTTTTTAACTACAGTTTCTCCTCACTTTGAAACCCTGATGTGAGGAAACATTGACAATAGTCGCTTTCTTAGCTACACTAACTCTTCTGTTTTTCTTAATACTACTTACCTCTTCGGTTTTTTGTTTTAAACTGTTTTTTGTCTCTCCCAATTCATGTCGCATTTTCTCCATTTCCTGATCTTTTTCCCGTAATAACTTTTCTTGTTCCGTAGCAATCTGATTTCTCAACTTAATCTACAACAACAACAAAAATCCATCTTTAATATGGAAATATTCAAAAACTTGTCTCCTTGAACAAGGAGGGGCCGAACAATATTGAGAAAAGTTCTAATAATCTATTCCATTTGACTTATTATTTTTTAATAATGGTTTGATTTATTGGGATATAATGTTGCAGTTTATGTTTATTAGTTTGCAGCCCTGTGCTGTTGGGGAGAACGGACAGAACGGGGTCTCCCCATGGTCATGCAAACTTAATTTAGATAACCTTCTAATAGGTTTCCTCAATTTTTTGCAGCCTTCGTCTAAATTCGGATTTTCCTACTGATTTTGACAAATTTTGTCATCCGAAAATCAAAAAAGATGGCATTTTAAAGCAATTTTGCGTTATTTTGCATAAAGGCACATTTATGTTTTTTAAAAATTAGCAAACCAGGGGAAAATGCAAATGTTAGGTTATCTCACAAAATTTTAGAGGACACATTTTAAGGTTATGCCAGAAAAGATTATAGCACAGGCCTGGTTTGTTTGCTAGTTTGTTTGGGGTTCTACAGCAGACTCAAAGTTATTCCACTCATATGGTTCTGTGCCAGTCCAAAGGGTAAGGGTGAAGGAAATCACCCTTGACGCCGATGGCAACAAACAATAACAAACAATCCTGACAGGATTGTCAGGATGCAATACAAAGACATCACGAATATATTCAATTGGCTTCATGCTGCTCCTCAGTCTGACTGATCACTAACCACTGAAATATAGCAGCGTTCCCTTCTTACATATTGCAGTTGATTTTCTACTATTTACTTGGTTGTTTCTTTGATTGATTGGGGTTTAATGCGTACTCAAGGGTATTTCACTTATATGGCGAAAGATTGTCCACTTTACATTGTTCCTGGCCTTATTTCGGTGGAAACCTGGGAGGAAACCTTGTAAAAACACTCATATACAGACCACTTTTGACTTGAAGTCAAGTATGGAAGTTTTTCTTATAAAATGTTGAAGAGATTCTGACATTGCATAACAGGAGTTTGATTGCTTGTTTGTTTGATTGGAGTTTAACATCGTACTCAAGGGTATTTCACTTATAAGACGACGTACCAGCCCAATGGGTAAAAGAAACCACTCTCAACACTGCTGGCAACAAACATTGACAAATACAGGACAATAACAGGGCGCAATACAGACACCACAAACAGATCGGCTTCCTATACTCCTATACTCAAGGGTATTTCACTTATATGACAACAGATTTTCCACTTTACACTGCACCTTGCCCTATTACAGTGGAAAACTGGGAGGAAACCTCATAAAAACCATTGCGATTGACGTACCTGCAGATATTGTCATATTAGTACTCACTTTTGTATGGTAGCTTTTAATTTCTCCTTGAAGTTTCTTTATGATTTCATTTCCTTTTAACAACTCTTCCGAAATTGCCCTGGCCTTTCCTTCTAATCGACTTATTTCTTTTTGCTTCATATCAACTTCTTCTTCATACATTTTCTAACAATGAAAATAACTAAAATCATGTGACTATAGAAGTCCAGTTCCTTGCAAGTGAAGAATTAACATATCTATTTGGAGAGATTTTTTTTAAATAATAGTTTTGTTTAGTTTAATAAATCTCTCTTAGTTTTCAGCATCTGACCATATTAAAGTCTTTCAGTTACAAATATCTCAAGTCATTATCTGATTCAAAGAAATAATCATACCCCTCACCTTACAATCCCACTAAATATATTATCCATACGGGGTTTTCGAGTTATGACGTTACGACAACAGAGTGACGTCCCTTTGCGAAATTACGATATCGGTTTACGGCAAAGGATGGCCAATCCATGATTTTTAACATGGGGGGTATGGGGAATATTGCAAATTAACAGGTAAACGTTAATAAAGCCTTTATATGTTCTCTCGTAGCTTAAATATTATTTTTTTGCAAACTTTCAATTTTAGAGCTATATTTTCCAGAAAACCAACAACTCGTAATGTTAAAGTATAAACAGGCTGCCCTACCGTGCCATAAAATGGCAACATCATTTAGCACAGGGACGTCACTCTGTTGTCGTAACGTCATAACTCGAAACCCCCGTATTGATTGATTGATATTTTACACTGTGGTTGAGGGTATTTCACTTTAATATATGACGGCACTCATGGCAGTGTATTCTAACAATAATGGAGATAAGCACAACCAAGCAGTATAGCGTTTGCATAATGTTGGAAAGTTATATTTCCTCCAGTGCAAAGTAAAGACAACATTGTTACTCTTCAAACAAACTACCCATAGCCAGAGGGCAAGTATCCATTTAAGTTACATCATTTATTCATTTGATTGAAATCCTGTTTAGGAACTGACCTTTTGACCTTGTTCTGACCCGAGTAAATCCGATGACCTTGCTATCATCTGTTCTTTGGCCTTGACCTCTTGATCTAGTACAGCCAATCTTATTTTCTGTTGATGGCTGAGCTTCTCCTGTTGGTGAAACTCTGCATCCAATGAGGAGTTCTGCTTTCGTAAATTCTGGATTTCCTGTTTGGCTCGACCATGTTCGTCCTCTAGGGAGCTTAACTTTGACCTTAGTTCTCTTATACTGGCTTCTGATTTGTACTTTCTGTCCGTCAAATCCTGTATGAGGAGACAAAATGTCACATAGGATTGGTTCAGCTAACAGCTAAGCTTTGTCATGCAAATTCAAAGATTTGTTTGTTTGAATGGGATTTAATGTTGTACTCAAGGGTATTTCACTTCTACAACACCACATTGTCCATTTCACACTGTTCCTTACTTAAATACAATGGGAAACTGAGATTGTTTGTTTGATTGGTGTTTAACGTAGTACTCAAGGGTATTTCCACTTCACACTGTTCCTTGCCCTAGTATGGTGGAAAACCGGGAGGAAACCTCGTAAAAACCACCCCCGTGATTGTCGGAGCCACATCTTGTGACTCACTCATATACCTGAGGGTCGACAGACAGACTCGATCCTGTGAACGGTAAATCGAAGTAGGCGTTAGAAAGCGCGCTCACTAACCACTATGCCACGGTCCAAGAAACTTGGAATAAACCTTGTAAAAGCTACCCGCGCAATGGCCAGAGCCACATTGTATGACTCACTCATATCTCTGATGGTCGACAGATGGACTTCAATCCATGAGCAGTACATTGATTGATTGATTGATTGATTGATTGATTCGTGTTTTATGCCGTGCTTAAGGGTATTTCGCTTATATGACGGCGGTGTATTTCAACAATAATTGACACTAGTACTACCAAGATGTGAAGCATTTCAATAATGTTGGAAAGTTAATTTTCTTCAAGTGCTAAATAATGACAGCATTGCTGCTATTCAAACAAACTGCCCTTAGACAGAGGGCGCCAGTACAGCGAAGGAGTATCAGTAGGCTAAAACCGTAACCACTTAACCAGTGCAGCAGGCCTCACTCGGTTAAGAGAACAAACAATATAAAATCTCTGGATTACCTTACTAGAGCCCTCCACTTCATACAGTCGACCTTCTAGCTGTTTAACTATCTTCACGTGGGCTTGTTCTAATTCCTTCCTCTCTCTTTCATGGCGTACCTGATAACTTCGCTGAGTCTGTCAACAAATCAGCAAATTCAAAAGTCAGCTAATACAGTCAAGACCTTTGACAGTCCTTTGACAGGACATTTTCGGTTTGTTTGATTGGGGTTTAATGTCGTACTCAAGGGTATTTCACTTATATGACGACGTGCCAGCCCAATTGGTGAAAGAAACCACCCTCTACACCACTGGCAACAAACAAAGACAGGACAGGACAAATACAGGACTATTACAGGACGCAATACAGACACCACAAACAGATCGGCTTCCTGTTCCCCTTTAGCTCTGAGAGCACCAGGGCAACATGACGCTCCCTCCAACCAGGACATTTTCGGAAATTCATTGAATAACTGTTATGTATCCAGTATACATGACTAAATTAATTTTGTTTAACTCTCTCCAACCACAACATGGACCCATTCAATCCCAATTTTCATTTGATTGATTGATTGATTGATTGAATTTTATGGCGTGCTTAAGGTTATTTCGCTTATATGAAGGCGGTGTAATCCAACAATAATTGACACTAGCACAACCCTAAAATATTAAGTGTTTTGATACTATTGGAAAGTTAATCTTCCTCCAGTGGCAAGATTGTATAACAAATCCCTTAAGGATACTCTGACTACCAAACAATCAAAATTTAAGATTTGTTTATTATTTCAAAGTCATTATTTTAAGATGTTGATTTCTGCACCAGAGAAAACCTGAGAAAATTGTTTTAGTTAAAAGACTTTATTTTAATGACAAACTTTAATGGAATGATATCAAAGAGTGTTATCTGAAATACATGTAAGCTGTTTTCTCTGCTTTCATTTTGATCACCTTGGTCGTTACTTATCTACAACAGTACTTTACATTCCAACTAAATACAAATAATTAATAAACTGTTGGAGATATATTCATAAAAATTTAAACACAATATTTTTAAAAAATCGAGGATAAAAAAAAAACATTACTTTTTTTGGTTGAAAGAATAATTTTGTTTACATTAGTGGTGTAAAATAAGGAGCAATTTTTTTAAAAAGTGTTCCAAGAAATAATTTTTTTAAAATATATTTTTCTGTAGGTATCAGTAAAGAATGAATGACATATTATTGTTCTATATGAAGTACGACCACAGATCAACTAAGCGTAAAATATAAGCTGAAATATAGAATGCCAAAAATGATTTCAATATTCAGAGTTGCATTTATTTTATTGTTCTATATTAAAAATCTATTTAAGATTTATTAGTTCAAATTTATTACAAGTAAAACGATCAAACGAAGAAACAATTCATTAACAGTTTCAATCAAAAAGTAATAGTTCGTATGAGACCTTCACTAGCAGGTAATTTGTGGTCACTGGTCAGATAAATAAAGCCTCACATTGTACCTCTAAAGATTTTTTATTTTTTTTAAAAGCTGATCTTTATTTGTTTTCCATTTTTCAGATCACACATCATAAGTTTACAATCTGACATTGACAATGTAGTCCCATATAGACATATACAAATTTATCCAACTAAGGTGGCATAAGACGTCATCAGAGAAATGTCTTCAGAATAAAGAATATATATTGACAGAATATACACTGTTTTGTGTTGTTTGTTTACAATATATGCTACTACTATGTGTTCCGTGGTCGGCTTTGAAGTCACAGATAAAGTGGTTCCCATTTTGGAAGAAATGTGTCTAGAGTTCCATCATTTTTCAGGCATATATATTTTTCTAAGTCAACAGTATATTGTAGTTCAAATAGAAATAAGGAGAACACTGGTTTCCTGTCTCCTAATGCACTTTTATACAGATACCATTTACCAATCAGAATACAATGATTCAACAGTATTTTGCTCTGAACAGGCTCTGTTCCAAGAATAACAGTAGATTTATCTAAACAACTAATATGCTTAATTTCCGTTGAAAACTGTACCTCTAAAGATCTTTCCCTGTCCTCAGTTATTTCGTGTTTATGTTTGGCTGACATCTCCGTTAGTTTCGCCGTCCATTCCGTCTTCAGGTGATCTAACTCAACAGTCTTCTCTGATAACAGCTGGTAAATATAGAGATTTCTTACATGGCATGTTTACGTTGCATTTGTTTTGCTCCTATGGCGGCAGCCTTCCCAATGGGCAAGAGAACTACCTTCAGACATGATAATCCACAGGTAAGAAAACCATGACAAGCAATTAGACAAGCACAGAACACAATAAATACAGGCAAGTGCAACACAACAAAACCTGCAAATTTATAGCGCTAGATGCTATAACATGTCAGCATTGTGTTACCATTCAACTCTTAAAGCAACAAGGCAATTTAGCCCTTCATTCATAAGGCCCCAGACACCCCTGGAAAATCGTGCGACCATGCGACCCACGGTCGCGTGAAATCCTATGTCTGGTAAGAAACCTCTGACTGCTAAACAATAATTTCAGATCTCAGGTTCCTAGACAAATGACAAATGGAATATAAGAAACCATGATATTGGCATTTTCATTTTATGATTTAATTATCTCGAGGCCGGAATAATCATCTCAATGTCAATAACTGGACCCCAAGATAATTATCTTGGACCCCCAGATAAAAGTGTGCCCCGAGATAACAAAAAAAATTCGGGATGTTCTTATCGCAGCTCCATAGCATTCTGAGTGAATCAAAAGAAAATTTTATTATTCAATCAAAGAGGTGTATGTGACCATTGGTCGACTTTTGTAAGTTAATTTTCTAAGAGTACACGTATACATATTACAGACCTTTATTGTTTGTTTCTTTGATATGTGTCGTACTCATACATGTAGGGATTTGACTTTATATTTGACACTTCTTATTTTGCCCTTTTTTAACCTCAGGCCAATCGTGGGATTGTGAGAGAATCAGTAGTCAGACATGCTAGCCACTGAATCCAGAGTAAACTGGTTAAGTTTATCAGGAGTAGTTAGGACGTTAGGACATACAGAGTGATGTCCCTTTGCGAAATGACTGTAGGGCAGCCTGCCTATATTTTAACATTGCGGGTTGTTGGTTTTCTGGAATATATAGCTTTAATATTGTAACTTTTGCAAAAATAATATTTTAAGCTATGGGTAAAGGAAATGCATATGGTCCTATTAACGTCTACCTATTAATTTGACATATTCCCAAACCGCCCAGGTTAAAAATCGTGGATTAGCACTCCCTTGCCGTAAACCGATAACGCTATTAAGCAAAGGGACGTCACTCTGTTGTTGTAACGTCATAACTGGGAACCGTCGTATTCAACAGAGTATAAATAACCAACCTCCTGTGTCTGTTGCAGTTTCTTGTTTAGCTCTGTGTCCGTGTGTTCATACTTGTGCTGAAGTAAAGAGTTCCTATCCTGTGAAAAGAAAGAACAATACAGTTTGTTATCAACCGTGGCTTATGCCAAAACAATGGACAATTAATCTTTATTACAGTAATCTTACTGATTAACAGCATAAAATTAAACCTTAACTTGTTGAGAATTTTTTTTTGTGTCTTTAGAAAGTGAATATTGAAAGTGAATATTAAAAGTGTAATAATGAAAACACTTTACTTGTTAAGTTTAGATAAATTAATGATTGATTGATTAGTGTTTTATGCCATGCTTAAGGGTATGTCACTTGTATGACGGTGACGTTTTCTGACAATAATTGACACTAGCACAACCAAGATGTGAAGTGTTTCCATAATGTTGGAAAGTTAATTTTCCTCCAGTGCCAAGTAAAGACAGTAGTGCTACTCTTCAAACAAACTGCCCTTAGCTACAAAGCTTTCTCATATTTGAACTACCAAATTTGGCAAGTAAAAACTTAATTCCATTTATTTCTTTGTATTTATTTCCTCTATGCACCAATGACATTATGTTCCTCTAAAATTTTCATTCCAGTTCAGGTTCAGTTGGTAAAAAAACTTGATTACCAGTTGTACCAGGAGCTAATTTATTTAATTGGATGGAATATAAAATATTATTTTTATTTACAGTGTAGTTAAAATGAGTCAAATTAAAAATGCTCTGGCAAGGGGATAATTCAGTCTAATTAAAATCAGATCTCAAAAAACACTCCCAGTGTTTTGTTTGTCGCTATATTGCGGCCTAACGCAATCCCCCACCTACAATGTCGATTGGCTTCTTAAATTGATCAATCACAGAGCTGCTTCTCAATTCTGGTTTTTAAAAGCCAAACATTTCCGCCGACGAACCGAAGTTTCCCGACTGCGTATTTTTACATGGCCAATGGATACATGCAGGCAAATCAACAAACATCATTCAAACAATAAAATTTGAGTGGAATTCGATTTTCCCCCGTTTTTATGCGGCTTACAACATTAACCCAGATGAAAAATCGGACATCATCTGCTTGTTTTGGCTGAATTCGTTGTTTACCACGGCCCCATGTTAT
>JARDVA010206283.1:0-18752 GCA_030265315.1 Mopalia swanii | reverse complement strand
ACTGTCCAGTGCCGCTTACACGAAGAATCATGATAAGGAGAGGTGATTCTATACACTAACCAGGTCACCTTGTGACAGTGGGGTGCCATTGTTTTTTGCACCCCACTACTATTTATGCAGTAATTATTAGTACATGATAACGTTGAGCCCTTCCATAGTCTATAGTTATTCTGGTCGTGACACCACGGCGACGTGTGTCCTTTGTTGTATGATAAAAGGGTGTGTTATTGTAAAAAAAAAAAAGTGTGTTGTTGTTGTTGTATGACATGGCAATTTAAAAAAAAGGATTTGAGTGACTGCCTGACTGACGATGAGTACCGGAGGAAGATGGAACTACCAACTCTGCCTGAGTACAAAATGACTCAGAGGTAGAAGGTAGAAGAAGGCCAAGAGGAGGAGAAGACGGGAGAAAACAGCTGCCCGATTTGAGGCCCTAGTGGAACGCTTCTGAGGTCCAAGAGTTACATGGTGGCGTCGAGTTGGGTATGGTCGAGGATGAGGAAGAAGAAGGATGACGAGATGGTGGAGGTCAAGCCACATTCCTTAGGGAAAGCTGGAGATGTGGTTAATTTGATCAACCCAGGTCTGGTAAACGATGCAGAAGAACAAAATTTGTAAGTGTGTTTTTAAAAGCGATCGAGCTGCAACATTTTAACACCGAAAAAGATTAACTGCCAACAGTCGTGTGAGATGTGTTGAACAGCGGATATTTTCATCGAGATTATTAATAAAAGGGTAGCATGACAACCTGTAGGTAGCCATGCGGGCGACGTCACGTGGTGCTCGGTCTTCCTTAGGCGGGTGGTCATCCTTTGGTCATAGTCATTCTATGTTGAATCCCTAGCACAAGCAGTGTGAGAGATTGATAACACGACCTTTCGACAAACAGTTAAGCCACAGACATGATGGTGTATGCTGGTTTGTGGGACGTGGTGACAACAGTCCGCCGAGGACTTGAGGACAGACTGTTGTGATCACGACGTCACCAGTTGTATGCGGGCCCGGAGCTATGGATAAAAAATTGTTGGTCCCCGGACAATGGATAAAAGAACGTTTTCAGGGCTAAAATGCGAGTCCCCAAGGCTGTACTGTATTCCTTTTATGGTGCTTTTTTATTATTCTAGTTATAAAGAGTAGTGTGTTCTTCTTTATTTATAAATTATTCGTTTTGTTGTTTGGATGGACTAAAGATCGACCACAGAACACCATGATGAACACAACATGGCACAGCGCCATTTGTACTCGCATGGTCAAGTGAGAGCGCTGACTCACCGTGGTGAATAAGCGGTCCTCTACTTCACTCTACGTGTGTAGTGTTAAAGTCAGTTCCTTTTATAGGTTTATTTTATAAAGAGCAGTCGGGTCTCCTTTTGTTTATTTGTTTTTAATTTAAATAACCTATCGTATTGGTGTATATAACCAGCCTACATCAACCAATTCATGAAAAAGTACATCACTAGGTGTCCCTCTTTTTTATTTTTATTTTTACCTAAATAACCGGTCATGAGGCTTTAGTTAACCAACCTACTTCAGCATCGGTGCATGAAACGTAGATCCCAGGCCACAGGGTTTTTTTTTCGTTCTTTTTTTATTTAAAACAACTAATAGTAAGGTGTGCATGCACGGGTTGACCTGGGTGAACGGGTTAAGGCTGGTTTAACTGGTTAGAGTCGGTTGAATCCGGTTTAACCGGTTAGAGGTGGTTGGTACCACATCACGGGTTCACGCCACGCCTATAAAAGAAGGCTCTCGGTGGGCTGAGCTTCATTCCAGATCTACCTACTTCCATTACGACTGGCTGCAACAATCAACCTACATACCTATCTACAAGATGTCTGCTTGTGCTACCTGCGGTCTCACATTTACGTAGAAGCGCAGCCTACTCCGACTTAGGCGTGAACAACATCCTGGAGAAGGTGGACGAGATGCCAGAGGAGAAGACGGACGAGATGCCAGAGGACGAGAAAGACGAGCTGGTGGTGTTGGACGACTCGACGATGCCTCACGGCTATTCGTATGTAGCGCCTGTTGTCACATTTATTCCGACATCAGCGCTTGGTTCATGGGGGTACCGAGTCACCCCAAGTAAGCGACGCCGTGTATTACCACGACAAGAGGGCGATCATATGGTGGACGCCCAGGACCCGCTTCAACCACCAAGACCCTCTACCCCTGAACAACACAATCCCTATGAAGAGGTGATGGTGGTACCGCGCCAACCGTTTAAAGAAACGGAACAACCTTTACAGCTCCCGGTCACACCGCCAGGGCCATTATCTTCTACGGATAACGAACCAGCATCCCTTACGGCGGATGGACGAGAGACACCCCTCGAAGCACTATCGTAGGCCCCGGACGACGCTGCCCTGTACCGCCAGCACTGGCCCATCATACGGCAACACGTTCATCATGGGGGACCTGTCCAGGACCGCTACAACGTCCGTCTGAACGGCGAGCGCGTCCTTAATCGATGGATACAAACCTACTACGACGATCGGACGACGGCGTTTAAATTAAACATTCCCTACGGCCTGATCCTGCAACATCGTGAGACCAGCCAGGTGACGTATTACTACCCCAGCATCAACAACGCCCGGGTGTTACCCAGCCCCCATTTAGTACAGAACAAGGCGACGCTAACAGCGCTTGTAGAAGAGAACACGGCCTACAAAACGCACGATGGATCCACACGAAGTGGTTTGTAGAGCATGTCACGGACACGACGTCCGTAATCACGGGTAATTTGTTGATGTAGAACACGATGTTCTACATCAACAAATTACCCGAGATTATGATAGGGGCACCGGTCACCACGGTCTTCCCCGACTACCTACTCAACAACCGAGGCCTGCTCGCCCTTATCTGCGGCTCACATGGTTCATACACAGACAACCTCTGCTTCTTTCGATGTCTGGCTATCCACATCGATGAAGCACTACCAAGGGACTGCGACGCCCTAGCAAGGCCAAACACTTTCGTGGGGTCCCCATCAGTCGCCTAGACCGTGCTGAGCCGTTATTCCTCCTCAACATCCCCGTCTACGAACTCAGGTTCGAGGATCAGGCTCTACATATGTCTGCGTATGTCGATCGCTGGGTCAACACACCTCCACGATGACGCTCAACTATTACCAACGCCGCTTCAGCTATGTGGAAGACAGGTGGCTCTACGCACACCAATATCAGTGCCAGCAGTGCGGTCAGAACTTTCAGCGCTCGTCTGATCTTCACCGTCACGAGAAAACATGTGACATCTCTTTTAAGAAGCACTACCCTGGGTGTGTCTTCCACAATACCCCTACTATATTCGACGATCGGATGGAGGAAGACATCTCTCCACCCCACGACGCTTTGTATTTTCCGTACCAGGCCTGTTTTGACTTTGAAGCCTACCTACATCCCTTAGAGACGGACGACATCACCAGTTAAACCGTGCGGATCGATCGTCATATACCGGTGAGCGTCAGTGTCAACGCCAATGTCCAGGGCTACCAACACCCTGGATGTTTTGTCTCCGGCAGTGACACCTATACGTTGATGGCAACCTTCGTCGATTACCTTAACGAATCAGAGCTGTGAGTTACCAACGCATGCTGTTGAAGTTTGATAGCGTGTTAGCGGTGTTAGACCCAGGGTTTCCAGCCCAGATACAAGGTCAGCCTAAACCTAAGCCTCCTCCGAATGCTGCTGTGTTAAAAAACCGATTGTTAAAGTATCTCTCACAACTCACCGTCCTAGGTTTCATCACAGGATGTGGGTTAAGGAGATTCTCTTAGGGACATCGCTTTTTCGCTCGTACCTGAACCACGGGCTCATCGTCACACACATCTACCTGGCGATGCAGTACCGACCCAGCACGTCTTTAAAACCCTTTGCCGACATGTGACTAAAGCTCGTCGAGATGATGATACCGACTCCTCCAATAAACTCATTGGTGAAACCATGAAGTTATTAAGGAACTCTGCCTATTGGAAAACCATCATCAAACTCGACACCCACACCGATGTTTATATCTGCGACGCGAACACTGCTCGAAAACGAATTAAATCACCCTATTTTCGACAGACGTGTGTCATCGGCGACAATACATTTGAAGTGAGACCATCAAATACAACCAACCCTTACAAATCGGGTGCATGGTCTACCAGTACGGTGAACAACGCATGTTGGAGTTTTATTACGACTTTATGGAAAAGTTCTTCGACCGTAGTGACTGGGATTACTGTGAAATAGATACGGATTTGACTTTCATCGCCGTAGCACACCCCGATTGGGAAACCCTAGTCAAACCAGAACAGCGTCAAACGTATGAAGCTGAGCGCGACCAATGGCTACCTCGGCGTGACCACTACAGCTTCGATAAGCTAATACCAGGGCTGTTCAATTAAGAATGGAGCGGCGAGGAGATGTCATCGCTCTGTTCGATTTTTGTTTGTTTGTTTGATTGGAGTTTAACGTCCTTCTCAGGGGTATTTCACTTATATGACGACGGATTGTCCACTTCACACTTTTCCTTGCCCTAGAATGGTGGAAAACCGGGAGGAAACCTCGTAAAAACCACCCCCGCAATTGCCGGAGCCACATCTTGTGACTCACTCATATACATGTGGGTCGACAGACGGAAGCGATCCAGTGAACGGTAAATCGAAATAGGCGTTAGAAAGCTCGCTAACCACTACGCCACGGCCGCGGGCCCTGCTATGTACGAAGACCCACTATTGCTCCGGAGCCGAGGGTGATTTGTTCTCCTGCAAAGATGTGGAGCTGTGAGCCGTACCAGCGTTACCATGCAGATGTACCGCGACGTGTTGCACACACAGAAGAATGCCTTGGGTACCAACCGTGGCATCCGCCTCTTCCCTCGAGAGAACGAGATGCGTTCAGACGCCCAACAAAAAGCAGGCCTTACTTATTTCTACGGAAAGCGCAAAGTCCTAGGCGATGGCATCTGTACTACCTACTTAGACATCTAATCACCAGCGACCTACTACGACCACTAGCACCACCAGCGTCCTTCTACGACGACCACCACCAACAGCACTACCAGCGTCCTTTTACCACCCACCAGCGACCTTCAACCACCGGCGACCTTCTTCAGTCATCTTAACCACCACGTCCAACGGTTCTTTTTACAACCACCCAAGTCTTACGAAAAAGGCTTTTTGTCATGCAATTACAATCTAACATCAGTCCCCACACCCTACCACCCCACCCACACACACCTTTCACGTGCAGCAAAACAAAAACACAAACAAAACACAACACTCGGACAAAACACGTTTTTTTAATTGAGTACTCATTGTTTTAAAAAAAATTTTGAACAGCATGGACGATAACAACAACTTGAATGCAAAACAGGACGTCGATCAAAAAGGGCGCGCGATCATATCGTACATCATCACGTCGTTCTCCAGCGGTGATCCTTCAAACAGGGCCACGATCTGCGTCATGGGGACGTCTCGAGCTCGGTGTAAGGCGTAGTACAAAGAATATTGACCACACACAGCCGTCGTGTCACTTTGTAACGTCTGCGTATTCCACGTCCAAGGATGCCTTGTCTCAGTTAAGCACCGCGTGATCACGGGTGAGAACGGCGGTAAGCCGTATGAATCAAAATACTCGCCTGACGCTCCTGATCAAAGAACACGGCCGCCCAATGTTCACCGGGTCGATCACACGGGCCCTCATTCAAGATATACCCGACGAGAGGATGTGGGTGTGGTGGTCTATGATTCCGGGGAAACACGCCTTGGAACACGCGCGACGTCCGGGGGTCTTCAGCCAACCCCCGCTCCAGTTGCGTGGTGTTCATCATGGGCTGTCGCTCACCTCTCTTTCTTTGGTGTGGTATTTAAGGCTGAAAGTCACACAGGATCCGCCGGTTACGGTCCACCTCAATCATGTTGTCGAATTCCGCGTAACTAATCACGTTAATCGTTTTGGAAATTGAGGTTCGGACTTTCATCTCCAGGCGGATTTCGCCTTTCTGAATAGGGGATAAACTCAGCGTCGCTGTGTAAGTTGTGGGACATGTCGAAACAGAACAAGGTGTAGCCGCCTTGAAACTCGTGGCGGGAGATGTCGTTCCCGTCGTCTCGGTAGGCTTTGCTCACACACGTGAACAAGTTGAAGTACGACTGCACGTACAAGTTGTCGTTGAAGTGTGGTGTGAGCGGTTGTGAGGGAATTTGGCAACCGTTCATGTGCAGCGCCAGGTAGTTCAATACATGTGTTGAAATTGAAAGGGGTTTTCGCTTTTACCGTCGAAGGCTGTGTTGTCCGAGCATGTCGATCGATCGACTTTTTGACGTTTGCCCCATGCATTGGAGAAACCCTGATTTCTCACCGTCGTTGCTGTTGAACCGCCCCGCCTTGTCTTTGTACCAGAGGGCTGTGGCCAGTTGGGAGTGTTTCGCCTCGCGGCCGTACGACAGTAAGGTTTCTATGTACGCTCGGTAAGGGTACATGTTGGTGGAGGCACTCACCAACTTATCGTTCAAACTGATATCGACCTGCTGCCATAGACTGTGTAGCCACAGGTTTGTCGGGGCGACTTGATCCTCCTCCACCACCTCCGTAACGTCTCCTTTGACGATTTTCGCCTTGACGTACAATAAGGTATTGATCAAATCCAGGTTCGTGTCCGTGTCAGCGTTGGTGATGCGGAATTCGACAGGTCCACCATCGCTGATGCTAGCCACGGGGTTGTACGTTTCACACCGATTCGTCACCACACTGTCCTGGGTCGGCCGCGGTGCCGACAAATCAAACTCGCTGTTCATTCCATCACACGTCGGTGATTGTATGAACGGCATGCTGTCTTTCTGTCTACTTTGGCTGAAGATATCGGGCTGAGTCCGTCTGGGTGGTCTCACTGAGCGTCTCTTGACGGGTCGCGTTCGACTGACGCCGGAACGTGTCGACCAACCTTTTATACCCATCCGGGGCTGAGGTGTGGCGCGTTGAGCTGGTCGAAACCCTTGACATTGGGCTTGGGTAATGAGTTGTTGGGCGGCTTCCGTCGGACAGCGTTTCATAGCCCGTTTGACAGGCACGCCCTGGAACACATCCTGTACACCATTCAGACCCCTGTTCAACGCCTTTCCAACGATCGCTTTAGACGCTTGCAAGGTGCCGGTTTGACCAGTTTGAACACGCTGCTTAAGATGTTTACCAGACTATACCCTCGTTGGTGGGTACCAGTAGTATAGAGCGAGCAGCTTAGGTCGCATTTGCTATTACATAATAAGTAAGGGCTTAACATTATCATGTACTAATTGGTTATTACATAAATAGTAGTGCGGTATCGTTTTAATACCGCACTACTATTTATGTAGTTATAGTTTAGTACATGATAACGCACAAATCAACGCTATTATGTAATAACTCCGGTTCCGTCGTCCTAGTGACGTAAGGGCTATGGGTAATTGGGTATTCATTGGCGAGGAAAACTGCGTTCGTGACGTCACCGGAGGCACGTGATGGTCGTGGATCTGGGCGTTGACTCCGTTATCCACAGAAAGGGGACGCAAGTCTTATATACAATTACGGAGAATGGGTGTCTTGGGTAGGCGGTTTAAAAAATTGGCGGTGGTATGCACAGTGTCAATAATCCAACCGGATGTCAAGCCATGTTATATAATGACTTTGACGTTGAAAAAATGTACCGCTACGTCAATATGTCAAGTAAACGCGTCTCCTAGCGTCCTAAAGTGAACTACACAACAACGACGTGGATCGAGTTATCTCCCTTGAATATTCAAGTGCAGATGGCGCTGCACCGTGACCATCCGGGCATTTGAGCTAGCATTATTGTTCTGTGTTCAACCTTTATTTAAGGAAACTACAAACGAATCAATACATTTTTTTAAAAGAATGCAATAATAGTCTAAACACCTTGTAAACAAGGCACTGCTTTTTACAGTGTACACGTTGTACACTGAAATAGAAGAGAGCTTGAGTGACGTCACTTGTTTACACCAAAACCAGCACTGTGTGGCCTTGAGTGCCTCCCTTGACCTAATTCTAAAAATACACACAGGCTGTACGTGGTGACCCCATGCTGCCTATATAGTATGTGAGGTAACATGATCTGTGTTCGAGTCGTCACATTATCATTTGCTCTACACTATTTGTGTCAGGGACTCGAACGACTATGACCAAGTGATGACCACCCGCCTAAGACAAAACTACAACCCACCTGCATGCCGTGATTACACCGATTTATTTATAATCTTGATGAAAACACCCGCTGTTCAACTAACCTCATATGCATGTTGAGAGTAAATCTTATTCGGTATTAAAAAGTTGCAGCACGATCGCTTAAAAAACCACAACACGTGAAAGCCCGTCTTCCTTTCCCTAAATAACACCTCAACTCCAACAGTCTACGCAACGCAGAGCCGTCAAACACTCCGATTTCTAACACAAGGAAACACAACTCAGATTACTTTTCGAGTCAACAGGTCAAAAAGTTTCTCACAGATCCGCGCTTCAGAGCTACGGCTATACTGGGACGGCTCTCGGTGGGTTGAGCTTCATTCCAGACCTACATTCTTGCCCTGCATTGCGGAAAGCTGCGACTACCAACCTATCTATCTACCACGATGTTCGCTTGTGATACCTGCAATGTAACATTTTCGCATAAGTGCAGCCTACTACGTCATAGGCGAGAACAGCACCTACCCCTCCCGGAGCCAGTGAAGGAAGACGAGACGGAGAAAGGAGAGACGGTGGACGAGAAAGACGAGCTGGTGAACCCCCGGCAACAGGCGTGATCGACCCACGATTGTTCGTATGTGGCGCCTGTTGTCAGGCTTTTGCCCGGGCATCAGATTTATACCGACATCGACGCTTGGTTCCTGGGGATACCGAACCACACCCAAGTAAACGACGACGTGTGTTACCACCACAAGAGGGCGGTCATGCAGTGGACTTAGGATCGCGGATCCCAACGATCCGCTTCTACCTCCGAAGAACATCGGCCCTATGAAAAGGTGATGGAGGTACCACGCCAACCGTTTAAAGAACCGGACCAACCCTCATGCTCAGCGGATAATCTACCAGTATCCCTCATGGCGGATGGGAGGGAGCCACCCCTCGACGCTATACCTTAAGGTGCAGACGTCGCTACCCTGTACCGCCAGCACTGCCTCACCATACTGCAACATTTTCACCGTGGGGGACCTGTCCAGGACCGCTTTAACTTCCGTCTCAACGGCGAGCGCGTCCTTCATCGATTGATACGAACTGTTTACGACGACTAGGTGACGGCGTTTAAATTAAACTTTGCGAAAGTTAAAGGTTAAATGGTGATACATTTCAAAACATTAACCATTATAGCCTATGGTACACATATGTGTGCACTCTGCTGAATAAGAAGTGTTGCTATAGTTAGTGTAAACTTAGTGAAAATGTAACCAGACTACCCCTGGCTGTTACAGGTTAGTTTTGTTAACACCAGAAACCATGCCAGGCACTAAAGGTTCAAACAAGTTGACTGAACTTCACAAGGAACTCATCCACAGTGGTGGTGGTGGGGGTTGTGGGAGTCGTGTTGGTGAGTTCCGTCTGGGGTAGTAACAGGTCGGTTGGGGTGGTCTCATCCTTCTCTAAGAAGGCCGTAAACACTTTCTCGAAGAGGGGCTCGTCTTGTTTGACCGCAAAGCGCTTTTGAAAGACATCCATATTGGCAGGGGATGTCACATCTCGATATCATACGCGTCGATTGAATAGGCGACACATACGACTGCTATCCACACGGTTGAAGGCTTCATGTAGGAAGGGGACAAATCCCGGGGTGGTCACCAAATCCAGGGTTAGACACCTATGTTGGGTAGCCTACGGGAGTTGGCCACAGGCACCGCAACACTTTTTCTGCGGAGAGGCTAACACAGGGGTTAGGTATTTCTCGAGACGCCTCATACAAATGTCCTGTAAGGGTGATCTTACGGCCTCATCGGGGGCTGCTGCAAAGTATCGTCTCCGGTGGTGGGTGTGGCCGTTAAGAACTCATCCATGGCCTCAAGGGTGAATGGGCTGGTGAAGACCGCTCAAGCCTCCTCGTTCAGGGTGATACCGAGACGTGAAGGGTATTGAAATCGCCTTGTTTGTACACCCTCCAATATTTGAAATCGCCTTGTTTGTACACCCTCCAATATTTGAAATGCACGTAAATATTTGAAATGCACGTAAATATTGTTTGTGTGCACGGTTTGTGAGGCGTGGATAACGTGACATAACTCAGCGTGTCGTTGGATCTCTCGGGGGCTATGGAGAATTCATCGACATCCCACTGATACGGTTGATGCGGGCCATGTTGAAGTCTACCATCAAAAACTTCAGTGTGGTCTACCCCCTTCGACTGATTCGAACTATACGGTCCGGGTTCTCAGATTTATCCGCGTCGTTGAACGTGTTGGGTCTGACTGTAGCTGTGGCTGTGGCGCTGGTTGTAGCGCTGGCTGGAGCATTGGTGGTGGAGGTATGAGTGCTCTGTTTTTTTCTGTTTTTTTTTCTATAAGGGCTGGTAGCGTCACGGTCGTTGGCGTGGTGCGTTTCGGCATGGTCAGCGGCGGTAGTTAGATGGTTGGGTGGTCAGCGAGAGAGCAGTCAGGCTGGTAGACAGAGAGTGAGCAGGCAGGTGGCTAGGCAGTGAGATAGCAGGCAGGCGCTTAGGCAGCGAGAGACCAGGTAGGCAAGCAGCAGACAGGTCAGCAGTCAGGTCCAGAATGAAGTGAACCAACCAAAACACCTCCCTTTTATACACGTGGCTCGAACGAGTTCACCGGTGGCATCCAGCTCTTACACTTTTCTGACTTTTCGCTTCGGCTTGACTAGCTTCTTTCGCTGGCGTGGTATCCCACCGGTAGACATCATCGCAACCTTTCTCCACCGTGGTTTAGCCATAGTTCAAACACACACGTCCGCTCTCGTGAAAGTACAGCAGTCAACTAACACACTGTCACAACACCGCCTCTCTTTATTCATCCAACCACCCAACGAATGACTAAAAAAAACCTCAACTTGATCAATATACATACTAGTATATATTAAAAGACAAAACAAACAAAAAACCTAAAGACGTGTTGGTGACTGGCTAGTCACATTGTCATCAACGGGTTGATTTTAACAGTGTATGCGTAGAGTGAAGCAGACAACCGCTAGGTCATCGTGGTTATTCAATGATCTCCCTTGCTCATGCGAGTACAGATGGCGCTGCGCCATGTTGTGTGCGTCATGGTGTTCTTTAATCGACCTTTAGTCCAGCCAAAACAGACTACTCTTTATAACTATAACTAAAAAACGCCATGAAGGGCTACAGTACAGTCTTGGAGACTCGCTGAGGATCTTGACAACAAGGGCGTGGTTTTAACAGTTTACAGGCTGTAGATTAAAGCAGACGAGAGCTTGAGTGACGTCACTTGTTTACACCAAAACCCGCACTGTGTGGTCTTGTGTGACGTGTCGGTCACAACAGACCGTCGTTCAAGGCCTCGTGTCGTTGGACTGTTGTCACCACGTGACGTCGCCCGCATGGCTACCTACAGGTTGTCTTGCTACCGTTTAATTTATAATCTTGATGAAAACAGCCGCTGTTCAACACGCCCCACACGACTGTTGACAATCAATCTAATTCGGTATTAAAAAGCTGCAGCTCAATCGCTTTAAAAACCACACCATGCGAAAGAGCGCCTTCGCTTTGTCTACATAACACCTCACCGTCAACAGTCTACGCAATGTATAGCCGTCAAGCACCCCAACATCTAACACAGGGAAGCACACTTCAGATTTGTTTTCGAACGCTGACCATGTCAGTCCAACAAGTTTCTCACGCGTCCGCGCTTACTGTATATCCAGAGGTGCCCAATCGACATCCAGTCATACCACAGTCATGAAGCCGACAAGACACCCAAGACCGCGTCAGCCACGGCGTGTTGCCATGATGAGTAGCGGTGAAATACCATGGACTATCAAGAAGAAGAAGTAGACCAGCCACGAACAGGAGAGGACAAACTACCCTCTCCTCCGCCAGGCCTTAAAAAATCTGAAGACCGAGATGAGCGACTCGGAGAGGGAGGACAAGCTGCCTGACAGCTCAACGTCATCAGAGGTGGCTGGGTCAAATCAGCCCGGGGGAAGTGGCGCACTGAGCCAGCCCCCACCCATCAACCCCATCGTGCCCCCAGTACCAGCACCACAAGGACCCCCAGCACTTCGTCCACAACTCTCCAGAGAGGAAGAGGCCGAGGTGTAAACCATTCTCAACAGGTGGCGACTTGAGGCCACAGGGGCAACTGGGCTGGTGGACGTCGGGTGGGAGGTGCTTGAAGTCTACCAATCCATATTCGGACTGTGAGAGGAAGAGGTCCTGGCGACCGAAAACATTTATGAAAAGTCAGTCAGGCAGTCACTCAGCAGTCGGTGAACAGGCTGACCCTACTTTCCGAAGGCAATTTTCAGGGCCACCCAAATCCACCAAAAAATGTCTAACACTTTGCAATGATAATCTAACACCAGACCCCCACACCCACACATATCCTTTTTTAAAAATTACCATGTCATACAATAACAACAACACATGTGGTTACAACAACACACCCTTTTATCATACAGCAACAGACACACGTCGCCGTGATGTCACGAACAGAATAACTATAGACTATGGAAGGGCTTAACGTTATCATGTACTAATAATTACTATATAAATAGTAGTGGGGTGCCAAAAACAATTACAAAGTAAATAGAAGTGGATAGCCCAAAATGCCACCCCACTACTTTTTATGTAATAACTAATTAGTACATGATAACGTTGAACCCTTACTTATTATGTAATAGCAAATGCGCTGAGGTACGCATCCTATACTACTTCTAGAGGTCAGTTTTAAAATATGTCAATGTATATTTCCAAGGCTTTAGTAAAGCGAATGATTTATTTGCATATGTTTATTGATCCTTGGGCGAAAGGCAGTAAATGCATAAGCCATACTACAAACTTACTTACTGTTTGTATTGTAGTTACAAATTGTGATCTTTCTTTTGTTAATTCTTACACATAGCTTAAAGTCATTCGATAATATATTTTCGCGCCACCTTTCATTTCTTCCTTTTCTTGCACCTAATATTCCATATTTCTTTAGCGCACTTTTCTGATTCCATCCTTATATACTGTATATATTCGTAAACAATTGTTCGGAAACAATAATAAGCTTTGCTTTCTGCTCCCATGACAAAAGAGCTTGAAACAAATGAATCTCCAACAACTCCATTCTTTTAAAAGAAAACTGTCAAATATATATAGGTGTTAACTTAAAACCAATTTAACAGAAAACACTTACATGCTGCAGATGAAGTAATTGTAAAGTTATTTAGCTTTTCATACATTCATTATCTTAGCACAATTATATAAATCGTTTAGCATAATTATATTTATAAGCATGAATTGATACGAATGTTTGTTTGTGTATGTGTTTATATGGCGAGTATGTGTGGATACACATACACGAGTGCGTGTGTGAGGGGCGACAACGGGGAATGTAAAAAAGATCGAGAAAGGAAATTTAGACAATATATGTCTGATAAAAACAATATTTTATATAACAATTTGTATATATATTAAATTCTTAAAACACTAAGTTAGTGCAATACTAGTATTCGTTTAATTAATACCTATTGTCTTAATTACTGTCAATATCATGTTCTGGGGGTATAACTAGTATAGGTGCTAATCACCTGTTTATGCCTTCCTTGATATATATTGTTCGTGTATATTTAAAGCTGAATAATATAAACAAAATATAACATGCGACGAATCATTGAGATCAAGATGATCCATTAGAGAAAGATTGACGGAAAAGCTTCACCGTATCCTCAACACAATCGACCAATCTTGTTAATGTAAAGTGATAGACGAACCAAACCTTTATTTGTTAACTTGCCAATTTTCAGATATTTATGTCGTTCACATGATACCTGGAAAATAAACAGATTAATTCTGCTGAAAAACTGGTATTAGTTCAAAGGAGGGCTGAATAAAACTATAAATATGGTTACTTACAATAATGATCTTCTAGGTATTGTTTGATGAAATGTGTCTCCTCGGCAGTTTCCAGGGCTACCAATGAACTGCCTAAATAGATACTACCACACTTTGTTTGAGCATCCAGAAAGGACAGCCCTGGGATTTGGCTTGTTTGGATGAAATAACAGGATCCTTGAAACGACTGCCAACCGGGAGGACAAGACTTACGACCTAAAAATAACATTTGAACTTTAAATCCATTGTTTGATTTGGTGTAAAAAATGTAACGCCACAGCGTAGTTGTAGTGTCGCCGAATGTAGCGTAAAACACCCATCATTCAACCATAATTTTCAGCAAGTGACATGATGGTCTTCAATTCTTGGTTATTTTGTGGTTTTGTGATGAGCAAGTATATCGTTTAGTTTTTTAAAAGCTTTTTGTAACTTACTGATAAATACACGCAATAAAGATCGTCCCATGTATATGTTATCAGTATTAGCAGAAGTCTATGAAACAGGAGTATGAAACTAACCATTACCCACACTCGACGGCATTGTGACCAGACCAGCGATGTTTGATGAAAAAGCGCCCCCAAGCGAGACAGAGAAACCTCGAATGACATCAATTGGAGGTTGAATCATGGGTAAATCATGCTAACGCCGTTTATACGCCTTTTCAAACGTTACATTTTACCCATACGGCGTCAGTGGATTCTGAAATTGAAACTGCGCGAAATCGCCATTCCTTGTGCAATGAGTCATATGGCACTATGAAAGTCCACTAGAAGTCCCAATGCCGCTGTGACTGGGTAATGGCTGGTTTCATAATTCTGCTTGATAGATTTCTGGTATAAGTTCACACACGGAAAAGTTTAGCAGTATATACAAATCCGAAGATGTGGGTCAAAATGAAAATACACAGAATATTGATTTACGAATAATATATCTTGGTAGTTTCTTGTCCTCTGGCTAAGGGCAGTTTGTTTGAAGAGTAGAAATACTGCACTGGAGGAAAGTTAACTTTCCAACGTTGTTGAAACTTTTCACATCTTGGCTGTGCTAGTGTCAATTATTAATGGAATACTTCGCCGTTAAGCACGGCGTAAAACACTTATCAGTCAATTTGAGTTACTTTAAAAAGTAACGACTTGCTCTGAGTTCATAACCTTAAACCGGTGTTTTTATACAGCTGTAAATTGCTGGACGACGATTGCACTATTAACGGTCACCTGCTAAATATTCACTTCGGTGACGGATTCATTCAGTGGATTTACATAGACCACATATTAGTTACGAGCCTACCTTCTTTCATTGGAGAGTCTTCGTTTGCTGAAACGAGTGATTCGTCTTCTTTGCGGAGCGATTCGGTCTGCGGTGAAATGGATATTCCTTGAAAAGAACAAAATAGAAAAGAAACTGATGCCACGTTGATTTGACATATAATCTGATAAAGAACGTCACATAAACGATCCAATGAACATTTTATACCATGCATCAATCCTGCAACGCCATGGGCTGTCTATTAAACTGAATTATCATACAATCACAGCCCAACGTCTTCAACTTATGTTACTCACAGGAACATTACTAGCCTACATAACGAAATATTTATCAAACGACAGAGACAATTTCTTACGTTTCAAAAGCTGCGGGGCAGCTTCATTTCCACTACAAAGAAAAGAGACGGCAAGTATAAACACAAAACGTTTCATTTTAGTATGTATTCTGTCCTCCAGCAAGTCGTTCTGGTTTTAAGATTTTATGCCTTGCTATGCCCTTAATAATGCCATCCCTAAGCGATTCAAATAATGATAGCTCTGTGTAACAACTGAAATATTTCATTAGGTATGTTTGAAGCGCCTTCAATAAACGGTTGGCAAATAACGTGGAAATAACACCTCACATCTGATATTGACGATATACCCTTGTAACACTTTTTATTTGTGAACGAAATTCAAATAAGTTAAGAAATAAATAAATGAAAAAGAAGACATTTGCCTTGTGTTCTGTTATTCTGTAAATATGACAAAAACAGTCATATAGGTATGTAGGCCTACAGGCGTAATACAAACTGCTAGGGTCGTCTTAATGTGTCAATCGGCATTTAGAATACGAAAAGCAATAGGGCAATAAGTCGCTCTCTTCTTATTAACTTCCGGTGACCGCTTTGAAACTCAATTGCTGTGGTTTGAATACTGATATTTGAGAATCGTTTTGTTTTTCTGTTGTATGGAGCTAAAAGACAGAAAGGGAGAGTCGGCATCCATTTAACTGTCCGTTCATACTAGAACAGAAACAAGTGGGGTGAATTATGTGAATATTGCAGATTATATCACGTGACTTCCGGGCTCTGTAAGCCTGTAAACTCGATCTTGCTTAGGACTCGCCTTTGCTTGCAGACACTGAGCATACGTCTTACAAAGGCAAGGGACAAAAGGATCGTAGTAAACCTATATTCCTTACCTCCATTGACCGCAAACTTGTGACGACCACGTTTTGTGCTGTTTGTTATACAGCTGATGATATTGTCAAGAAACTCCTCGTTAATTGCTGAAAGAGTCAAGCAGTAGATTAAACCTTATGAGATTATCGTAACTGTGGTATCATCGGCAGAGAAAAGTAGTATAGAATGCGTAACCCATGCAGCGCTCATTCGTGGGGTATCGTAGGGTATCGATTGAGCGCCTCTCATTGGTGGACGTGGCGTAACGTCACCGCGTGTCGTACGCGTGATTGGTGAGTGGCGCAGCCATGCGGGTTTGAGTGATCACAGTCTAACGACGCGAGGTCTTGGGCGACGACCTGTTGTCAGCACGACGTCATACAAGGTCACACAGTCCGGGTTTTGGTGTAAACAAGTGACGTCGCGTGGTCTGATGACACGAGGTCTTGAGCGACGGCCTCTTGTGACCAGGTCACCAGGGGCACGTAGGCCCGGGACTATGGATAAAACATGGTGGGTCCTCTGGACTATGAATAAAGGAACGTTTTCAGGGCTTATGAGCGAGTTCTCAAGACTATGCTGTACCCTTTCGTGGTGCTTTTGTTTTAATTCTAGTTATAAAGAGTAGTGTGTTCTTCCTTATTTTTTTATTTTAAGTCATTCGATTTGTCGTTTGGCTGGACTAAAGAACGACTACACCATGACGCACACACCATGACCCTGATGAGTAACTCGGGTCGCATTTGCTATTACATAATAAGGAAGGGTTCAACGTTATCATGTACTAATTAATTATAACATAAATAGTAGTGGGGTATCGTGTTGATACCGCACTACTATAAATGTAGTATTTGTTTTTTATACCGCAATACTATTTATGTAGTAATTATTAGTACATGATAACGTTGAGTCCTTCCATAGTCCGGACACCTTGATACCGGACTACATGTTAGGTAAGGCTGATGAATCAGGCAGGGTTGGGCATGGGTGGTGTGGGTGTCTTCCTGTGATGCTTTGCGCGCCATTGTGAGAACATCTACTACGTTATTTGGGCTAGTGTGTGTTATGCCATTAAAAGGAAGGGTTGTGACTTATCATGTCGTGGCCGAGGTGTGAGATGGGGACACGGCCGGTGAGTCGCATGTGACCGCACCGGGCGACGGCGGCGGCGGCGATAGGCCGCAGTGACTTCGTTATGGTGTCGTAGTACATGCGTATGTGCCAACACGCCACGACGTACTACTGCGGCGCCATTGCGGCGTTCTGCGGCGTCATGCCGCTGTGATTTTGTCATGGTGTCGTGACGTCGTGAAATCGTGACACATGCGCAGGTACCAGCACACCACGACGTACTGCTGCGGCGTCGTTGCGTTGAGTGATGTGGGTCATGACAAAGAACACGAGGACAACTGATACCATGTTGCATTGTCACTTTGTTGGTGAATTTGACATGGAAACGGACGAAGTGTTCGATTTTATCAATTGATCCGAGTGAATCCCACTGCATGGTCCGAATCGCTGAGATTTATTGGTCTTTTTCGTCGGTGCTCTGCATCGGGGATCCTAAAAGTAACACTTGGTCGAATAGCTGCTTCCTCATCTGTACAGCGTTACTTAAGACTTCCCCCGATGGGATCTCGAACATGTCTTCTAACCACGTTTTGTTTTCATGACTTCTCGGTGTATAGGATCCGGTTTAAACTCGAGACAACGCGTATTCATGCGAAGATATTCGTCGAAGATCAACTTACGAGTGTCTGGTAAGACGGTTTCGTAGGCTTTTTGCATGGCCGCTTTGTCCAGTTCATCGCCTACTTCTTCGGATGCTTTATTAATTTATGACGCATCCTATCGTAATTTCTACAAAAGTGACACTCACAAATATCGCATACATATTTCAGCTTACTTGCTCGGCTGTAAATCCACGATGGAAAGCCTTGAAGGACATGTGCAGGTTAAATGCTAAAGACTGTTTACCTACGTATCCTTCCGGGGTGCGCGGGAGAACGCCGCCGGGAGCGCGGCAGAATCGCGGAAGAATCGACGCCGCGGTGACGCCATAGAACGCCGCAGTGACTTCGTCGTGGCGTGTTGCCACATGCGCATGTACCACGACGTCACGACGCCATGACGAAGTCACTGCAGCGTCACGCCGCAGTGTCGCCGCAACGACACCGTAGAACGAGTAGTATAGACAAGGGGGGTTCTGGACCACTTTTTCCTGGGGACCCTCCCCGCCCCCTCGGAGGGTCCCAGTGGTAGTTCCGGTTGCCTTCTTGTATATATCAAG
>JARDVA010205950.1:0-10278 GCA_030265315.1 Mopalia swanii | reverse complement strand
CACCGCAGGTGTGAACAGCTGATTGACTTAAGCTTGAAGAATCCAAGCGCGGTTATAACCGCACCGCACCGCACCGCGCCACAGGTGTGAACGTACCTTAAGCTTGAAGAATCCAAGCGCGGTTATAACCGCACCGCACCGCACCGCGCCGCAGGTGTGAACGTACCTTTAGATGACCATACGGCGCGGTTTTTCATGTCAGTCGCGGTTTAGGTTAGGTTTAATAGTGGTAAAACATGTTTGACTGCGGCTGTTTATGTACTAGCATTTGATTGGATAGTTTGAAAGTTAGTGGCACCACAGGTGATCAGAGCTGGAAATCTTACAGTCAGTGAATATAAATGTGAAGATCCACATTTCACGGAACATTTACCTGCTAATGGCGCGGAAAGTTTCGTGTCGCAAGTCATTGAGTCACCTGAGACGACATCAAACATGACATCTGCTGCAAATTTAACTGATCGTACTTTCGATCCACAGTCATCGTAAATCTTCAAACCTAAAATGAGTAAAATATTACGTTTAGTTTATATCTGAAATGGAATTGTTCATATAGAATTTCAATATGATATCTGCATACAACAACCGAAACATAATGTGAGTTTGAGAAAATAATCAAGACTTATGCAGTTTCTTAAAGGGTGTCTTAAATGAGGAGAAACTTTCTTACAACGTTTTGACCATCATGTTAGAGGCTCTTATGTAATGTTGGTGGTAAAGGACAGCAGGGGTGGGTGAGTTATTTTGTTCTTTGGGATAATTTTTAAGGATAGGATTTAGTTACTTCCGATACAATTGTCGTTAGACCTGAAGTTTTGTTTTAGCATACAGTTTGCTTTGTGCTTCTAGGTTGCGTGAAGCCTGTAGTTTTTAGTCCTTTTTACTTGTTTTCAGTACGAAAATATTTTAGATAAACTTTTAAAAAGATTTGTGGATAAATTGATTGTGATTATTAATTAATGCCCAGACGCTCTAATATACCTAGCAGGGTGAGAGATTACGCAGGTTTCATTCCATTGGTATAACGGCCTAAAATAAAAGTATGGCAGATATGGAAGGGAAAATGTAGGCCTACTTATCTCTTGGAAATCTCTAATATCAATTCATCTTGCAGTATGAATACGTCAGTAAAATGCGAAATTCACTGATCGAACCTTCCAAACATTTGTAGCTGGGGAGGTAAAAATAATGTCAAGCAAATATTCAACCAGTGAGGAGAAATCTGGTGGACTTTCCATGTTTAAAAAAATGGCCTATTACCGTGCAGTGAACGAATTTGTTGCATCGTTGGCGTTTTATGCTATATGGCTTCGTTAGATTGAACTGGGATTGAAGACTTGACCAGATGATATGCGTGATTTAGAGATCTTTGGTAGCCTTAACGTGTCTCAAAAACGGCCGACAGGCTACCAATGAGGACCTAGTGAATCTCGTAATGAAACAGCGAATCAAATATGATATTGTTCCCTATACCAGAGAAATAAGTGCCGCCATAGTGGAGAGCACACTGTACTGGTCAGGGATGCATCTTGAATAGTGCAGCACATATGTGCTGCATGTTGGATGAAAAGAGTTGATCACTCTGAATGTTCTACACTGTGTCTTTATCAGCAAGACAATGACCAATGTCTAGTTCTGGGGCAATCCGAGTTAAATCCGGACACAGTCCTAATTCTGAGTATTTAAAGAAATAACTTTGTCAAAGCATTACTCTAAGTGACTGTAATTCTAAAGATTTTGGATAAAGATTATTTTGCAAACATTTGGGCTATATAAACACAATAATATCAATTTATGAGACAGTATTTGCAGTATGCCATCTATGACAGAAGAGCAAGTGGCATATCTGGAGTGCCAACTAGATTACTTGATTTATTGTCACGATGGAGTTTATGAAGACATTTCAAGGACAACTCTTCACAAATTCCTCTTTATTTGGATTCACTTTTGACCGGTAATATTAATTGTGATTACAGGTGGCTATCTCCAGAAATTGAAACAAAATGCCAAAACTACTATGTCAGTTGCCTTTGCTAAAGGTACTAGCAGAAGTCCATTAACTTGAAGTGTGAAACGCCCATATGAGTAGCGTGTACGGCATTGTGTCCAAAATCGGCCTATTAATCTACTTGCCAGCCTTCATGTGGCGGACTGGCGAACCATCAGGGGAGGTAATTCTAGAGTTGAATCTAACACTTGATCGCACAGTCGATTTGACCTGGCTCTACCTTTCGAAAATACATAGCGCATGGAATCCTGGACGTTTTCTGCCAGTGGCAGAGCCAATATAATTCTATTGTAGATTGTCAGAATAGTTGCAATGAAAATCCACACTTATATCATAATCGAACTATATTATGGTGTATGTTCGAAATGTTCGTACAAAAAGGACAATTATAAGTAATACGTATGAAATAAATCACAACAAAGTTACAGATAAGATTGATCTGAGCCATGGCAACCATATAATAAAATTTTGAACAAATCCGTGTCCTCCTATGGAGGTGTTCTCTATTTTCACAATCTGCAAACAAATTTCCCAGAATTCAAGATTGAAGAATCGACCAAACTAGTTACCGATAGTTAACGAAACTTAGCGAGATCTACCGATTCAAATCTAACCGGCGCTAAGCAGACTATTCTGCCAACCGACTGCGCACCATATACATTCTACGTCACCCTATCTCTTATAACATGAGCGAGGGACACAATGCCGTCTACACTACTGAATACGGCGTTTCACACTTCTAGTTAATGGACTTCTGGTACTAGTAAGAACCGAAAAATTAATGGAATTCTTTTTTTGTGTGTGAGTACTTTCAACTGGAACCTCTACCTACACCACATCAAAACATTCGACTATATGCTCACTTCCTAAGTAGGAGTTTTATATCCGTAGATTCGATAACAAAATATTTTAGTGGACTTGCTGGACTTTGATGTGTCTGGCTTTAATTCTATTCACTGTCTTTACTTAGCTATGGAGGAAAATTAACTTACCAAAATTAATTATGGAATCGCTTCACATTTTGGTTATGCTAGTGTCAATTATTGTTGGAATACACCGCCGTCATATAAGTGAAATATCCATAAGCACGGCGTATAACACCAATCAATCAATTAATTCACATTTACGAAATAGAGATTTGCCAATTACACCTCACATTCTGTTAGATATTTATAATTTGTTTGATCTGAATGATACTCTGAACTACAACAATCTTTAAGATATTTGATTTCCAAAACCGATAGAAACAGTCAACTGTATTACAGTCATAGCTATAGAGAGGGTGTGCTCCATGGGCATACAGTTGATTCAGTTAGTAAGGGATTGGCAAAGTGACTCTCATAAAGTTTATCGTTAATTACGCTTATATGATAAAGTAAAAGCCGCTCAATCTATGAAAGATACCAGTTTGGATCTTGAGTCAGAATGAGTCTCTTAATCTTTTGTTACATCTGGCTTTGCGGATCTCGGTAGTTTTCACTAATATATATGATTACAGTACATTGGTTCATTTTGTAGAATACTTGTTAGTAGTATAGGAAAGACAACTCGAGTCACATATGCTATTACATAATAAGGAAGGGTTATGCGTTATCTACTAATTCTTTACTACTCAAATAGTAATAGGGAGTCCCCCCTACTATTTATGTAGTAATATTTTATTACATACAAAGAAGGATTACACGTTATTTTGTAGTCGGGGATCATCCCTTAGTTCATGATAGGAAAGGGCTGTACATAAATTATGATGTATCTGTTAGTAACTGGCATTACAATATACATTGTATATGTACATCACTGGGTAAGAATTCGGAACTCATTGTAACGCGAGCCTCTGTAGCTCAGTCGATAGAGTGCCGGGTTCGAATCACGGTGGCGGCAAGCAAATTTATCAATTTGGTTGGTTTATTGTAGTTCGAATAACCTGGTCAGTGTGAGATAATCATAGCAAATTCAAGAATTCTGTTTTGTATTACTTGTTGCAAAAGACAATATCTTACAGAACACTAATCACGGTTACAGTGAAAACTTTTAACCACATCTGTACGTTGAGTATGGATAAAATGCAGGTTTTTTGTCTGATAAGGAAAATCTTAACTTTAGCTTTGTAAAGCTGACTTAACGACATTCCCATTTTTACTACTCTACAACACTCAGCACATTGCCACTGGCAATATCTTCTGCTTATTGGTGATCATCCTGTTACATACGTAAAATAACACATGGGTTTTCAGATAAAGGCTGATGAATTAGCAAGAAGGCTGGGAGAGAAGTTCCAACTTTCTTATGTTTGATCCATCTGCATGCAGGCCTATTATTATTGCCCCATCTACATGCTATCTTCTGTATATTTTGATGGCTATCATAGTATGATTGTATTGTACTTAAATATATAGGATTGAGGTATATGTCTTGTAATAATTTAGTTTTCTCGGCAATATTGTGAGATACATGTAGGAAGGAAATCCTGATTTATTACATACAGTGCTTACCATGTAAGTCTTTCAAGAAAACATATTCAAACCCATTTATTTAATGTAACCAATTATTTTTAACATTTCAGACCTGCAGTACCTGCATAACTGGTCCTTTCCAATGTTATCATGTATATTGTTTTACATATGATTTGATTCTTCTTATATATCCTGCATATTCAGTCTTTCTCTGATAAACTTACTAAATGTGTACTTTATATATGATTTCTTTGTATATCGATTATAATTATTTCTATTCTTGACCCTTCAATTCTATATTCCCTGTGTGATCCCAGATTAATTGAAAAAAATCATTAGATTCACATAGGTAAAAAACAACCGAGGTTGAGAGCAGAATTCACACTTCGAAAATCCGGTGCAGTAGCTTAGGGATCTCTTATTATCCCAATACTGAGAAACCTTCGCTTTGGTCCTTATAAACGTTACTAAATTTAAGCAGTACCAGGTACTACAGGTTAAACCTGTATAATTACAGATGACTGTAGGATATTTAAATATGCGCTGTTGCCTATCCGCTTCCCACTACATGATGAGTGAAAACCCTTCCTTTGCTCGCTCAAATGCCCGGATGTACATCGCAGCACAGCGCCCTCTATAATTTATTAAACAACAGTACTTGATAACGCATAACCCTTCCTTACTATGCAATAGCAAATGTGACTGGAGTTGCCCTTCCTATACTACTCATGTTCAATGATTTTGTATACATGTCATTTTGCTTTGCTTGTATTGGTCATTAGTAATTATTATTAATATTTACATATTGTCTTTATTATTAATCTATTGTGTTTATTATTTTTTAATTGTGTTTATTTTTTATACATTGCGTTTATTCATTATATATTGTATTTATTCATAATCCACTATGTTAATTATTTAACAATTCTCGTTATTATAGTGCAACATTCTGTTTTAATTTTCCGATTCCTTTGCCTTTCTTATACGGGTCTAACTGTACAACAATTGTGACCTTTGTCTGTATTTAAGACTATGTTTTTAAATTCTTAGTTGAGTGGTAATAAATACAAAATATCTTATTCACACTAGAAAGCACGCCGAGTTTTCGCTGCTGAAATTAAGGGGAGATAATCACTGATAATTCATTCGGTGTTTGCAGAGTGGCCTCCCCTCATTTAACGGAAATTAGCCTGTGTGTTACACTCCAGACAATCATGAATGGTCATTTGGAAGTGTGTCAATTCATTGTTCGTGTGCAGTAACAAACACATGAAAGGTAATATAACAAACTACAGAAGAATAGTCAATAGCTTCAAACTGGCAAGTGTGAACTACAAAGAAGGACAATATTAAAACAGATTCTGAAACACTGCGCCGCATTACGTCTTGACACCAATATAAGCACCCCCGAAGGGAGCACATATTTATTGATCTATCTATTTTTAGCCAGTGTTTGGCTTTATCAACGGGAATACGGCGTTGTCCACCTGGATACTTCTTATCCCGATGACACTTTTGAATTGATACTTTGAATTCAATTGACATCCGTAATGTAGTGGTCAGGTCAACAATATCTTAAATTATTTTTATGCGATTGCACAGGACACGCATTTTCTCACTTTTGCCATATTTGGGATATGAACAACTGCATTTAACATATTTATTGTTTTTGGAAAAAGTAAATTGGAGAGAAAAAAAATCTGAAAAATACAAACCGCATGCAGTGACCAAAACTGACCTATGTTCAGACCAGGCATGAATCCGTTTAAATCCTGACCGTAGCTGTTGACTTTGTCTGCAGCCCATCTCAATGCTGCCACGAACTTGAAATCTTCAGGCTTAAACTTTCCACACATGTGACCGTGGGACTCGTGTAACCTGCCTAGAACAACAATTGTCACATTTCCAGCCAAGGAAAATTCTGTAGGCGGGCAATAAGTACTTGTAATCCAACATAGCTGGGTAAATGTGATCATTAATATAGCCCAGGAAAGTGTGGCTATGGCCATTTCGTAATGAAAATAATCTTTTTTTGATCGCAGTGATTTAAGATTAAAGCTGGAAATACAAACAGGCAACGCAGGCTATCGTGTAAGGGGCACAATCATAGGATATGAAAACCAAGGATTTGAAAGTTAGCATTGCATTGTAGACAGTATCGACAATCATTTCCATTGTTTTGTCCACCTTTTAACCAATGAGGTTTAATATCCTCTATGTGGCGGTAAAAAGGGTCGTATCGTCAACAAAGATATAATAACTTCCTTTATTTTGGAGCGACGGTATAGATGATAAAAGAACAATGTGAATGCTTCCGGAATCCAGTAGAACTATCTGTGATGTAACGAAATGATCGAGAGACCGTATATTCTTAATATGAATAATCGATTGTCATCAAATAAGTCACAATTGTACAAGAAGCCAGGAGTAAAAGTTTCTGATGGCATTAAGCCTTGGGCGAGGCATGCCTTATGTAGCTAGTGACCCAAATAATGCTTTCCTTAACTCAGTTACAATGTAAATAAAGTAATTAATGATGCTATGATGTAGATTCGACGCTTAAATAAAACTTGGACTAATACTCATTGTGTGTAAAAATAAACACGTTTAGAAACGTCAGCGTCCACAAGCAGCCAAGTGTAGGTAGCTTTTACACAGGGATTTTACTGAAGTCTACAGTTTGGGCACTTTCGGATGACGTTAACTTGAGGATATTTTCGAAAAGTTGGTTCTTGTGTCATTTGTGTATAGAATAAAATTGAATGCTCCTGGCTTCAATTTTCAGATTACCGCTGCTATATGAAATGTGACACGGCGTGGACAGAAATTATTCGTGTAACAGTTCACTAAACGCTCAGGTGAAAAGCGTTACGCGTCACTGCCATCCTTCCTGAAGAATACTTGAGATTAAATATCCTTCAATCTTAACACGAATGACATGCAGTTACATGATAAAATAACAATGGTAATTTTGCATTGTTTACATTACTTTACATGGCTCGTTCCTCCTCAAAACACAGAGAAATTCCAACAATCCTTTATTCTTCTCATCAGCACCAAACAGATCACACACCGCTTAAACAACCCTGAACGTCATCAGCGTCACGCAGACAGAAATCTTGTCAAATAATTCGTTACAACTGATGGTAGTGATCATAGAAAAACACTATGTCCATTGGAACGCATTACCACTGCTTATTTATAAATGAAACTTAACCTTTGACATAAATAAATAGGTAACAATCATTGACACAGCGAAATATAAACGATCACAGAACGATCTCCAGGTCGCTTCCAAATGTGGCACTATTTTCTCTGGAATACAAAAACGCGATAAATCTAGTTTGTTGCAACATGTGAACAAATGAAATTTAAAGAACATGTGAATGTTTAGGCTAGACCAAAAGATCTGCACCTTCTCGTTACGATAGCTTTCCAAGCGAAATTACGCAACAAGAAACAAATCAAGTTACTCAAAGTTGACGGGCTTTTCCTCTTCCATATGAGGAATCTGCATGCTTATTGTCACCATGTAGTCAGATACTCCTCACTGCAGGCTACCTGTTAGCGGTATCCCTTGACTGATTCAGATAACAAGCCTATATACACCAAACTGTTCTGAGGCATTCTTCTCGACGAAGTCATCATTAAGTCGTCCTAGGAAGCGGAAACACTCGACTCTCGAGTCGCTGTTTGTGGCAATGGCATTCTAAAACGATATGCAAAACGATAGCGAAGTGAACAAGCTTTTCTAATTGTTCGAGACCCTTTAGCTCTTCGCTTCCTCAAGATTAAGTAGGTTAAGCAAATCTAAGCTGGGTATTTCCCAGCAATATTACATTTATAAAAATAGTGTTGTTAGTCTCTTAAAAAGATGTGCTCACAATTCAGTAACAAAGCCGGTGAAGTCGAAAGAAAAGCAACCAACCGTATCGCTCGTGAAGAGCTCGCCGGTAACGGGCACCTTTAATAGTGCAAAGATGTTTTGGAAAGCCTCGTGAATATCTCATAAGGAAGTTATTACAGCCGAGGAAATTTTCATAAAGTATATCGTGTCCTGAAAAGATTTATTGGTCGAGTAGTTAGTTAGATGCATCTCACTATGTGGGTTGCACGTGCGTGTCTTTTCGGATTCTTGTGCGTTTTAAACCCCCGAAAGGTACAAAGTTACTGTCGTGCTAAAGCGTACGAAATACAGGGCGATGTAATGTTCACCGTTATTATGACTGTGCGGGGAAGCGATGGTCATGAAACTTGTAACACGGTATCTTATGAAGCCCTTCAGAATGTCCTCGCTATCAATTTCGCTGTGGAGAAACTTAACACGCCTGACAGTAAAGGTGAAAACTTCATACCCGGTGTAAAAATAGGTAAGTAATGAGTATATAGGTCCCATTATAGGAGCATACATTTGATTTATTATGAGTATAGGTTCGTCTTGGTGCAATTGAGGACATAAACTAAAAAGAGCCAACATTATTTATTAAACACAAGTACCACGATTAGGATAGTGATTTGCCGAATCCGACCTTGCTTTCAATGATATCTTTAGCGTAGTACAAATTCAACGTAACTCTTTAACAAAAGAAATAGTTTTTAAAGAATCGTTTTCGATATGATCTCAAAAAAGAACAAATTTTATATCTACAATTTGTATTTTATTACATATAGCTTTTTTTTTTTTTTTTTACGATTCCACTAAATTCAATAATTATATTTCATTTCACTGAGCTCCACTATTATATTTATAATTCCCAATTAAAATACATTGCATTAAAATATTTAATTAAAGTAGACCAAAAACAGCTAAGGAGGAGTATTGGGGTCGAAAAGACCTTTTCTGGCATTACACTATTCTTTGTACTGTGGTGATTTCTATACAAAAACAACCTAGATTATTGTGCTCTTTCTTCAAAGCTTTGTAGTATCAATGGGAGGTGTTCGCGCGATTGCTTAAGTGAAGTGTCTGTGTATTGTAGTGCTAACAGCATCGAACATATATGTTCTATATATGTATGTTCTGTATTCAATATAAGGTCCAAAAAGTTAACATGAAATATAAACTATAGCAGCGACTCTATCCTGGTGTGACGGTAATGTTCTGGAATACTGCCATTCAAATTACCTGAGCATTATCCTATGGGGCGTCAGGTGTAACTGGATACCTGAGTTGTTTACATCAGGTGTTCTTTTTAGAGTAAGGTATAAACTCGATTTTAACATTTGTAAATTATGTCTAATACATACATATGTGCTATTTATGGTAGGATTGTTTAAATATAAACTCGGTTTGGTTTAAAATCTAACATTCACTTATATTTGTGCTATCTGTTTAATCTCAATTAAAAGGTTTATTTCAGTATTGAGCATTGCTTTGTCTTCTAATTATGTATTTAAATACTAAGCAATAGTTCATTTTTTAATTTTTTTTTTTAGCATTTTAGCATATTGAATTTTTTAAAAATTGCTTAATACATTTGCTTAATACATCAAAATGGATATCCGTATATCTAAAAGAATGTACTTATAGTAAAAACATAAAGGCTGAATAAATACACATGTGTTTCAATAAGCAATTATCAATTATTAAAATTTCCATTATTCAGATAAATGAATAAAATAAAAAACCTGAATGTAACTGTGGAATATATCGTGGAAGCCATTAACTATTTTCACGAATACTCAATATTGTGAAGTATCGAAAGCAATGACATTCTATGTCATTGCTTAGAGATGAAATCTTTGCCAATGATTTCATCTCTAATATTATATTATTTGTACTGTATGTGGGTGTGAGTGTATGTAAATGCCCAGAAG
>JARDVA010205840.1:0-10279 GCA_030265315.1 Mopalia swanii | reverse complement strand
TATACAATATATTCTAATCTGTTAAAAAACACAAGAATGTGTGGTTAAGTTACATGAGAATTGGAATAATAGATAAGCTGAATATGTGAGTTAAGCGCTGACAAAGGACTGATACTCGCCTTTCACTTCTGCAATTGAAGAAACCTACTTTAATCCAATACATGCCACTAAGTTCTAACTTCAATCCTTTCATTGAGCACACATAGCTCCCGTGGACTCAAGTAACTTAAGACCAGATTTACTTAAACTTGTGCAGGAAATTATTATATTTGCGCACAAAAGTACAAATGAGTGACGACGTTTATACACACGTTTATGATTCCCAAAGATATTTTAAATGCTAAAGAAAGCGTTCTGAAAGACAGACTTGAGAGTTTTGGGAGTCTGGTTTTATCCGTTTGTTTTGTCTGATACGGAACTGCGTTATGTACTTTCTAGCTAATGTCATTCTAATGATTACACAATAAAGACATTTCGGCTGAAAACGGTTTCTTTCTTTTCAACACCATAGCGGACGGGTGGAAGGAGCTTCCTAAACAGTTTGCTTGTAGCCCACAACGAGAGGCGTTCTTTGTTGTGTGGTATCTCTTTTGCTTGTGCTTTTTTGTGACCTCTGTCTTATCATTGTTGGCCTCTAGCCAATTACTGTGATGATCAAGGTGGCGGCCTCTAGCCAATTACTGTGATGATCAAGGTGGTGGCCTCTAGCCAATTACTGTGATGATCAAGGTGGTGGCCTCTAGCCAATGGCCAGTGATAATAAAGGTGGTGGCCAATGGCCAGTAATAATCAAGGTGGTGGCCTCTAGCCAATGGTCAGTGATAATCAACGTGGTGGCTTCTAGCCAATAGCTGTGATGACCAAGGTGGTGGCCTCTAGCCAATGGCCAGTTGTAATCAAGGTGGTGGCCTCTAGCCAATGGCCAGTGGTAATCAAGGTGGTGGCCTCTAGCCAATGACTGTGATAATCAATGTGGTGGCCTCTAGACAATGGTTGTGATTATCAAGGTGGTGGCATCTAGCCAATGGCCAGTGATAATAAAGGTGGTGGCCTCTAGCCAATGACTGTGATGAACTGGATGAACCAAAATGGATGTTATATAAAGGGAAATAACTCTTTTCATAGCTTGACTAACCGTCTAAACGTTGGATTTTTTAAAAAAAGAAGGTAGGCTAATCTGTTCATGTCGTTACCTATCTTTATGTCATAAATATGGTTTTCTTTTAAAGGGAACTAAAGCTTTTCATATCTTGATTAATCATTATTACAGAAATATGAATTAAAAAACTTCAATTAATTACGTTCACACTACTTTAATATTTGGCGTACTGCAATAATTCTATAATAAGAATAAACACATTAATATGTTCCTATAACATTAGACTAGGTTAACAGTTATTACATGCATATAAACATTTGGAAACATGAGATATGTGAATTGCCATCCGAAGGTGCTGTAGGTTTCTGTAGAAGCTGTGGTAATATGAGTCTAGGATTTGTATTTTATGTAGGTTACATGTCGTTCGCGCTTAACCTGCTGTTAGATGTCGTGACAGCGGGTCAGCAGTATAAATAAGACAATAATAACCGCTTTATTTCTCGCCGTTCAGACTCCCTCCTTTCCCAGACTCGCACTGCATGAGCGTATAAATAGTCAAAATCAATCTCGAAAAGAAAAACATCCTAAATATAAATAAATCAATTCATTATCCATAAACAACCCCGTAGGGGTTAAAAAAAAAAACATGGCCGCCTCCACTTCAAATTTTGTTTTCTATGGAATTTTTGTCAAGAACATAATTAATGGCATCACGATATCAGAAAAATTGTTTTGGAAGACTGTGGCGTTTTTACATCTCAGCGGAGTCTGATAGCCTTGTCATGGTGGCAGGAGATGTCAGGGGAGGTAACTTCCTGATTGGTTGGTGACAGTTTACTGCATATAAGGAGAATTTAGGAAGAGCAACTTGTAAAGCAGGAGGAGGTCTATATCTTCTGTCTTTTTCCGGCTTAGAATGTTGTTTAAACCCTCGGCATCGACCATAGTTGTGTAGTTGAGACCTCTGTCGTCAGTTTGACATCACATCAAAACCCTTGACGTCTGTAGCGGCTCGGATTTCGACTTGGTGTAAACCTGACGACATAGGTCTTAACTACACAACTAGTATAACCTATGGCTCAGGCTGAAACCCCTCAATTCCAGATGATCATGTTATTCAGGTATCTCGTTCATGATCTAATCACAATGCACCCTAATTCCCGATTGGAGACTCAAAGTTGCTTTGTTTTCCAGCTTAAAAGTTACAGAAAAAAAACCTAAGTGACACAACTGCTTAAAACTCAAACTTAATCAGTAACTTGAAAAGATGTAGACAAACTTTGAGTTCAAACTGCTGAAGCGTTTTAACAAAAAGGGTTGAAACATGTGTGAGAGACGAGGGGTCAAACTTTAGTCCCCCACCATCGGTAAGGAACTTCTAATTAAATATTGGAAAAACCAAATCAACAGAGATCCATAGTGTTATACACATAAAAATGTTTTATCTGGTCAAACGTGTACATGTTAATAAATATGAACAGCTCATTTAATTTGCAATTTGTGGAAAAATATATGCTCTTCAACTTGAAATTAGATTGACAGATGTTTAAGACCATGCTTAAGGGTATTTCACCTATATGACAGCGGTGTAGTCCAACAGAATACTTACACTAGCACAACCATAAAATGTGAATGATTTTAACAAAGTTGGAAAGTTAGTTTTATCCCTCTCCCTTAAACTCTAAGACATACGTAGATTTGTGGAGGTGGTCAGAGGCCCCATTTTCTTGAAATGGGGATTGACAGCAAAATAAAGTACGGTAAAAGTCATCTGCTATATCTGTTATGAACACGTTAGCTTCAAAGGTTTCTGGTTAGTTGGTAGGACATGATCATCTGAGGAGTTGTCCATTACTGTTTCATTCGGCAAGCTTTTCTGTGGAATTCTGGGTAGCCACACATTTATCTACAATCATATAATTTGGCCATTTTCACTCTGAAGTTACATACTAATATCTTGGTTCTAAAATATCACATATGTTCATTTTCATTTCTCTCAAAAAAAAGAGCCTTTCAAAGAAAACAGATCAATCTGAGTCAATACAATACTTTGAACTGTGCTAGGCTCACTAAAAGCTTAACAGGCTATTGTAAAATTGATTAGTAAACTTTGAGGTTAAACACATTAAAGGTAAAGCAAAAAGCTGTCGGCAAGCAACATTTGTAAGATGTGCAAACAGAATGTGCTTACCCAGGGCAGTTCTCTCGACCATAATCATTTCTGAATCCTCCTTCTGGTTTCAGTCAGGGGTACATCTGGCAGATAAGACTCAGCTGTCTGGTTTCAGTCAGGGGTACATCTGGTGGACAAGACTCAGCTGTCTGGTTTCAGTCAGGGTACATCTGGCAGACAAGACTCCGCTATCTGGTTTCAGTCAGGAGTACATATGGTGGACAAGACTCAGCTGTCTGGTTTCACCCAGGGGTACGTCTGGTGGACAAAACTCGGATGTCTGGTTTCAGTCAGGGGTACATCTGGTGGACAAGTCTCAGCTGTCTGGTTTCAGTCAGGGGTACATCTGGTGGACAAGACTCAGCTGTCTGATTTCAGTCAGGTGTACATCTGGTGGACAAGACTCAGCTGTCTGATTTCAGTCAGGGGTACATCTGGTGGACAAGACTCAGCTGTCTGGTTTCAGTCAGGGGTACATCTGGTGGACAAGGCTCAGCTGTCTGGTTTCAGTCAGGGGTACATCTGGTGGACAAGACTCAGCTGTCTGATTTCAGTCAGGAGTAATCTGGTGGACAAGGCTCAGCTGTCTTGTTTCACCCAGGGGTACATCTGGCAGACAAGACTCAGCTGTCTTCTTTCAGTAAGGGGTACGTCTGGTGGACAAGACTCAGCTGTCTAGTTTGCATGTCGGGGGTACATATAGGGGACAGCATGCAGCTGAACTGAAGAAGAGCTGAAATCGAATACTGTCCTGCTGGTGATTACACTTACATCTGATAGATTCAGGTTTGCACAACTATCATCTTGCAGTAATTGAAGCTGGGCATAGCTTCACGCTTTCCGATGGTTCCAGCCTGTAAAATACTAAGCACAGAATGTTATACATGTAACCACTTCCTATAGGTATGTGTTATTTTATGATCACTACTGGAGCCTTAGACACACACACACACACACACACTCACTCACTGGTCCACACCACCTACCTTGTCTTATCTGTAGAATTCCCCTAAACATGCACTATATCTTACACTAACAGTTTGTAAATTAGACATAGTATTACCAGGTACGAAATCTCCATATTCACAAACAAACGGTAGGTCCAAAGAACAATAGACATCCTTCCATAATCCTGTTCTACGAACCATTACTGCACAGTCATCTACAGGGCTGTTAGCTAATGGTCCGTTCGGTTTCCAGTTAACATAATCTCCACCTTTCAATGGTTTGTTGTTTGACCAAATAAAAGAGCCTAAAAAACAACAAGATTTCTCCATTTAAATTATTTTATCACACCATACTGAAGAGGATTCAACTCTAGTTCAGTTATATTGCACAATATATTATTCCATGACAGATGTTAGATCATTTTCAGCACCATCTTAAATGTGACATCACGGCACCATCCCGACGTTCCCACCACTGTTGTTTACTGTCATTTAATGGAGTTTCCTGAACATCAATCTGTAGAGTTATCAGAGTTTCCTAAATGGCAAAATTTTAAGACGAAATAACAAAAAATTGTAGTGTGAGAAACTGGTAACTACAGCCTCAGTGTAACTATTTGCAACAAATAGCCTGCTTGTTGCTAATGATTTTTGCTAGATAAATACTACATTGATTTGTGCCGTAAGACACTGGCTGTCGTTGAATCTCCAACAGTTCATGCCCCTTACAGAACAATCCTGTAGGATAACTGCTCAATCCTATAGGATTCCATTGAAAGATCTTAAATGATTGTAAGGGGTGTAAGTATACTATATATTTATTTAAAAAAATAGTATTTTTCTATATATATGGATACACTTGAAACTTCCATAGAAAAATAAAAATGAAACACTTAATTTAATAAGTAAAGTTCTCAGACTTGAATAAATTGACAGGTATATAGGCAATTAACCTGTCCAGGTGATCGTTCCTCAAAGCAATATTATCCAAGTTCAGTACTTAAGGTATCATGTTGTCACGGTAATTGAGATCATCTTTTGTTAAAATGGCACTATGCAACAATATCCAGTATATACCCAATAACACAAGCAGTCTTAAATACGTGGAATAAAGTAACAAATTAATATTGAAATTCAACGACATTATTGAACTCTGATAAAAGAACCCTAATTTCTTTGACATTACAATAATATGTGTTCGAATGTTTCTATTATCATTGACAAAGTAAGTAGTACCTTCAGTATGTTGATCGTCCAATCCGATGAAAGCTTTTTTAACGTTCTTTTCCTCAAGTAGACCATTTACGAACTGATTGAGAGCCTGGCTAGTTATAATGACCATCTGACCACCTTTCTTATAACAGTACTCCCTGCCAGGGTTATATGGCTTCTCCTCTTCTGGAACTTCATAACATCTACCCTCAAATTGTTTTTGTCCTTCCTCACACTCAGCTGCAATCACAATATTACACTTATCATCCAAATATATTTATTTACAAGTAGCCACTTCCAATCATACCTTATTCACTTTGCAAACATTGTAGGCTGAGAAATGTACTAGCTCTGGGGAGTTTTGTGACGAGATCTTTCCATTTCATTCAATGGGCTTAGGACTACAGCTCTCCAATTCACAGGCGTCCAGGTACCAGCGACAGGCCAGGGACAAGCGACTCTACTAACTAGCTACAATTATTGTTGATAACACACAGGCGACCAGGTACCAGCGACATACCAAGGGACAAGCGACTCAACCAACTAGCTACAATTATATTGTTGATGAGACACAGGCGGCCATGTAGCACCGAGAGACCAAGGGACAAGCGACTCAACCAACTAGCTTCAATTTTTGTTGATGGGACTAACTACAGACATCATAATCTTCTATTCAATATGGTGTGAATTTGTCAACACAAAAAGATAAAAGACGATCCGTGGAGTATGGCCACAGTAACTGGTAAAATACTCACTCTTAGTACATTTGCCTGCCTTCATGTAGAATCCATTGTCTTTGTCACACACACATGTCCTAACCCCAGACTGCATCAAGCAAACTTCTCCGTCACCACATTGGTGCTCATCAACTTCCTCTTGCATCGTGCCTTTGTCACATTTCAGCTTCTTTGAACATGTCACCAACTCGGAATTTTGCTGAAAGATTATTACCACCAAATATATGTTATAGAAACTATTTACAGGAGGCAATAATAATAACAAATTTTAATAAAGGTTTACAGATTTCAAAGCTAGTCCTCCAACAAAATCAGAACTCAGACTGGTAGCACAATTTCACACCTGTAGTTATAATGCAGACACAATATCTGAGAGGATCTTCAGTTGAAAGGATCATACGGTGCTATTAATGTCATTAAGGGAGACGCTCAAGTGTGCAAGCTCTTACCTCATAGTAAATATTATTGTATGTACACCCACAAGCTTGACTCTCTACACACTTGTCCCCACTCCTGTAAAACCCATCAACACAGAAACATCCTTCCATGGCATTGTCAACACAGGTATCTTCCGTACCAGCCAGAGATAGACAGGTCTTCTCACATGTCTCTTTACTTGCAAAATACTTCTCATTTACTCCACATTCCAGGGCTACAAAACAACATGACAGAATGTAACAACTAGCCTTCACTGGATGGGGATGTAATCCATTTATGGGTAAAAATGACAACTTTAAAACCAGACATTTCAAGAAAAAAAAGTTTGTTAGTTGTTGTTAAATGTTGATTTCTTTACGGTCTGTCTTCACACATCTATAAGTGGATTTTTGGGGAAAATAGTTTTTTGTAAATCCACTGTTATGAAAATGTAGAATGCATGAATCTAAAAAACATTCTGAATGCTCTGGCTTAACATATGTCCATTTGGTGAAGGTCAACTAGGACATATACATTTCTTGCAGATTGAATTAATGAATTGAGTGCATTTATGGTGCTTTAGCTATCAGAATAAAGTAATCATGCCAAATTAACTAACTTATCAAGAAAAATAGAACTTGAAGTGAAAAAGCTGCTATTATTTGTGTTTGTTTCCTATTCAATCTTCCTATCTTTAGAAATGTAGTCATGAGAAAATTGGAATTAGATTTTCAGTGAAAAATGGATGAAGACGACCCAAGAAAAAAATAAAGCCATAGTACAATGATACACCCTATGATTGTTTGTTTGTTTGATTGGCGTTTTACGTCGTACTCAAGAATATTTCACTTATATGATGACAGACTGTCCATTTCACACTGTTCCTTGCCTTATTACAGTGGAAAACCGGGAGGAAATCTCGTAAGAACAACCACCGCGATTGCCGGGGCCACATCTTGTGACTCACTCATATACCTGATGGTCGACAGAATGACTCGATCCCGTGAACGGTAAATTGGCGTAGGATTAGAAAGCGCACACGCTTCCAGTAAGCCACGGGCGCAGGCCTACATCCTATGAAGTTGTTAAGAAAACTGTTAGCAGGTGTTATGTGACTTGGCTTGTTTTACATTGAAAACCACTTATATGTTGGTACTGAAAGTAAAATATATGGGGACCAAAATAATTCAAAATCTAACATGTACACACAGAAACTTTACACATTACTTCACAGAATAAAGTTATATACAGAATAGCCGAGTATGAACAACGAGAGTACATACGACAGTCCTCTTGCTTGTTCCAGGTTGGTGTATACATCGCTCCAATGCAGTTATCATAGAGAGCAGACAAAGCATTACACAACTGCTCCTTATTATCAACGAACTCACAGCTGTCAGACACGCACTGTATAAATAACTGTAGAAAGAGAAGGTTATTACAAGTTGTCATACACGCACTGTATAAATAACTGAAGAAAGAGAAGATTATTACAAATTTACATCTGACACACAATAAGTACAAAGAAAGAACCTTACATCTTACATCTGACACTCTAACACAATCAATAATACTGTAGAAAGAAAGAACCTTACATCTTACTTCTGACACTCTAACACAATTAGTAATACTGTAGAAAGAAAGAACCTTACATCTTACATCTGATACTCTAACACAATCAATAATACTGTAGAAAGAGATAACCTTACATCTTACATCCGACACTCTAACACAATCAATAATACTGTAGAAAGAGAGACCTTACATCTTACATCTGATACTCTAACACATTTAGTAATACTGTAGAAACAGAGAACCTTACATCTTACATCTGACACTCTAACACAATCAATAATACTGTAGAAAGAGAGAACCTTACATCATACATCTGACACTCTAACACAATCAGTAATACTGTAGAAAGAAAGAACCTTACATCTTACATCTGACACTCTAACACAATTAGTAATACTGTAGAAAGAAAGAACCTTACATCTTTCATCTGACACTCTAACGTAATCAGTAATACTGGTAAAAATATGCTAATTAGAAGGGTTGCTAACACAATCAGTAATACTGCAAAGCAAGATAAATCATGCAATTCTTCCAGAGTTGATGATAATTCTCCACTTACGGCCTCCACTTCCTCAGGCATGGCCGTGTAACAATCAGCAAATGGCCCTGTGTTATCCTTCATCTTGCCACAGTTAGATGGATGAGATAGAGTGTTCATTCTGTCTGCTGGGCATACTGGAGGCGGAGGAGATTCACATCTACAAGTCAATGAACATAAGTGTAATAAACGTCTATGTGAGGATCAAAATTGAAGCGCAATCTAGGTTTGAACATGCGGATTGATTAATTTCAGATTGAATAGGTATCCCATTAATCAGTCAGCAATTTGCTCCACATGAATGTGTTAGAAGCCACATTAGCACAACTACAAAATGTGAAGCCTTTCATTGGATTGGAAAATGAATGTTTCTCCAGTGTTCATCATTGAAACTTACCCCCCTTCAGGCAGAAGGCTTCGAAGTTTGACACTGGCTGCATTTTGACTTCACTCATACAATATATAAGTACTTACACTTAACTAAAAATTCGTGAATTGAAAAAGAACAGTTAAACAGAGGAAAATCTATCATTAAGTCAAGCAGATACAAATATACCATCTAACATCTGACCATATACAATTACACTATGTCGGTACTTGTTATGTGAGATGGTTCCAAATCAGTTAGATTCATTGATTCATTGATTCGTTGGTGTTTTATGCCATGCCCAAGGGTATTTCAATTACTGTACAGTACTTAATTTTTGCATTATTCAAGGTTACACATTTTGTGCAAAAATTAATTCCTGCGAATAGACCATATACCGTATATATCGATTCTAACATAACGAATGGGTCAACTCAGATATCCACTTCGTTTTTGTTCAGAATAAGCTTAAAATGGGACCTAATGTTTCGAACACACCGATGTGCACCGCTTGATGACCATTGGTGATCGCATTATGCGACTATTAAACTCCTGCGTGGCCGTTCATTCTCGACACGCATCTATAGCAACACTGCCTTGCAATCACTCAGCATGATCTATATAGCATTATCTCTATGACCGATGCCTGGATCTAGCATAACCACGGCTACAAAAATAAATACATAAACAAATGTTTTTCCACTCCACTTTTGCTCTCCAAGGACCAACATTGGCCCATCGCCAATAAATATATATATCGAACAATGTTCTCACGAAATGTTTAGGACATTATCACATCCCGTTAAGCGTCTTTAGGTTCAGACACTCTAATTTGCGGACAGTCTGGTAGGGGTGAGGGAAAAAAAATAAATAGACCACCTTCTGTTTGAAATTTACCACTCCCCTTGAGAACAGTTGAGGGGAGTGGTGGGAGTGATGACTGTTAGCATAGGCTAATAGGATAAACCAGCAGAAGGACGAGAGCAAACCAGCCTTGCCAACCGCTGCTCGTTATGAAAGGGCTCAGTGGAGTAAGGAAGTCAAACATTTGATTTATGAGGAAATATTATTTTATGCCAGATTTAACCTTACATTTTAGAGCTAATTTCTGCTGAAATTATCAGAAATGTACCATTCAGAACGTGTTTGCATGTGTTTTATTTTATTCCCATTGTGCTTTGCAAATTAGGGTTTAGCAGTGTACAGCTTAGCAG